>CAUYRB010029450.1:0-13142 GCA_963574695.1 Propithecus perrieri | reverse complement strand
GGGAGGCCGAGGCGGGCGGATTGTTTGAGCTCAGGAGTTCGAGACCAGCCTGGGCAAGAGCGAGACCCCGTCTCTACTAAAAATAGAAAGAAATTAATTGGACATTAAAAATATATAGAAAAAATTAGCCAGGCATGGTGGCGCATGCCTGTAGTCCCAGCTACTCAGGAGGCTGAGACAGAAGGATTGCTTGAGCCCAGGAGTTTGAGGTTGCTGTGAGCTAGGATGACGCCACAGCATTCTAGCCCAGGCAACACAGTGAGACTCTGTCTCAAAAAAAAAAAAAAAAAAAGAAAGAAAGTATAACTTGTAAGTGATGATGATCTTCCAATTCATGTGTTGAAAATGAAGCCTAATTTTTCCTTGCTGCTTATAATAAAATGCAGGATGAGAGAGATATATGGGGGGAAAACTATAAAACAAAAAGAAACCAAGACTTGATCATTTTGAAAATTCTCGGTATCTCTACAGGGCAAAAGATGCAAATATTAGACAGAGTGATCTAGAGAAAAAAAGTGTAACTATACAACTTTTTACTCATACTGCAGAAAGATCAAAAGGTTATTCACTCACACAAAGAGCCCTTTCAAGAGATTAAGGTTATATCTCAAAGATGCTCTTAATCAAACCACAGGGCCTTTAGAAAGCTTAAGAGCACTGTGCCTCAGCCAGCCAAGTAGGAGCTCAAGACAGAGAAGAGATTACGTGAAAAGATCTATAGATGTGGCTTTTGTCTATGTGGTGAATCCCACTGATATTCATAGGATAGCCACAAAGTGTTTAAGAAAATTATTTCAGCAGAAACACTGCCAACTTAGACTAAGAGGACAGAGTGAGTACAAAATGAAGAAAGGTTGTCAGACCCCCAGAATTCTACAGGCAAGACACAGCCAGATAAAACTATTTAGCTGCAAACACATGCTTTACTGAAAAAAGGAAGCATGATTCAGAGGATGAAACCAGGAGCCCAGAGGATAGAGCAGTGAGCTGGAGAGGATTATTCCCAGGTCTTGAAATTTAATCAAGGAACTCCCAATATTTACCTAGCTGGATTTCAGAATTGCTGTGAACTCTTTTTTAACCTTCCATCCTCCTCCCTTTTAACTGTAATGTCTATAACTTATCCTTCATCTGTCCCACTATTGTATGTTGGGTGTGTTGGGGTCAGACAACTTGTCTCTTCAGTTTCACAAGTCTACAGATGGAGAAAAATTGTGCCCCATGAGCTGTACTAAATGGATTACATCTAGGAACATAATCCACACCAGGACCCAATTTAGATGATAAGATTTTGGACTTCTGAGCTGATGCTATAATGGGATGAGACTCTAGGAAACATTAGGAGGGAGGGGAATGCATTTTGCAAGCGGGAGAACATGTGTGGTGGACAGACTCTAAGATGGTCCCTGCATGATTCCCACCTCTTTGTGTTCATGTCTTTGTGTAACGCCCTCCCTTTGAGTGTGGACAGGACTGTGACTTGCTTTAGACCAAGAGATAACAGTAAAGGTGATGGGACGTCACCCCATGATCATGTTGTTATATAAGCTTCTGTCTTGCTAGTTAACTAGCTCATAGTCTTTCTTGCTGGCTTTGAACAATAAAGCTGCCGTGAATACTACAGCTACCAAGAACTGTATGCTTCCAAGCATACACAAAAGGAGAAGTGTATCCTTCCCTAGTTGAGCTTCCACATGAGAACCCAGCCCTGGCCAACTCCTTTATGGTAGCCTTGTGAAACCCTAGGCAGAAGACTAGCTACGCTGTTCCTGACTTCTGACTCACAAATGTCTGAGGTAATAAATGTGTATTGTTTGAAGCCACTGTTAGTGATAATTTGTTGAGCAGCATAGTTAAATATATATCTAACCATATAACCCAGCCATTCCACCACTAGGAATTTCCCAAGAGAAAAAAATATATGCCCCCAAATTCCTATACACTAGTATACATAATAGCTTTTCATATGATATCCCAAAGCTGAAAACAATGCAAATACCTATCCACAGATAAACAGATAAACAAATTATGATATAATGAAATACTTCTCAGCAATAAAAAGGAATAAATTATTGATACACACAATGACACAGATGGATCTCAAAATCATTATGTTGAGTGAAAGCAGCCAGACAGAAAGGGTACCTATTGTATGATTACGTTCACATGAAACTGTACAAAATGCCAACTACGCTATGACACAAGGCAGATCACTCTTCTTGATCACTTTGGGGATTGGGGCCCAGGCAAAGGCAGGAGTGAGGAATTACAAAGGGCCAACTTTTGTAGGTGATGGATATGTTCACTATATTGACTGTCGTAATGGCTTCATGAGTGTATGCATAAGTCAGAGCTTGTCAAATTGTACACTTTAAATGTGTCGTTTATCGTATCTCAATCTTTAATAAAGCAGTTTTAAAAATGTATATGCCACTTGCACATGTTTTTCCTCATAAATCATTATATTCAAAGAAAGCACAAGCTCTGACTAATCATCATAGAATAGACCTTGTTCTTCATCCACTCATTTTCAAATATTTACTAAATACCTGTTAGTTTCTGTGGGAAATACAAACGTGAATCAGACCTACCAATATTATGATATAATAATAAATATATATTTGGTCTCTGCCCCAGGCTCCTGGCACATAGCTCTTAAAACCCTTCGAATATCCAAAGTGATAAGTATCTTTTTGTGTACTAATGAGATAACTGGGGTTGAGGGCTCCTGGATAGTCTCAGGATGGGGTGAGGGGGCTAATTGCCAGGGGAACCAACCACGTAATTAGAAGGTTGGAACTTTTTCATCCCTACCCCTTGACCCTTGACCTCTGGAGAGAGGAGAGGAGCTGAAGGTTGAGTTGATCAGCAATGGCCAATGATTTAATCAATCATGGCTACAAAATGAAGCCTCCATAAAAACCAAAAAGGACTGGGTTCAGAGAGCCCTGATTTATAGCTAGTTGGTCAAAAACACAGGTCACCAAAAAACAAAAAGGAAAAAGAAAGAAGAAGAAGATGAGAAGCAGCACCAGTCATAAGCTGGGGCTTGCAACTGGCATTTGAAGTCAGGGAGTGGAGGCAGTCTGTGGGACTGAGCCTTCAACCTGTGGGACCCGATGCTATCTCCGGGCAGATAGTGTTGGAATTGAATTGAATTAGAGAACACTCAGCTGGTGTCTGCTAGAGAATCTGGTGTCAGAATTGTTTGTTGTGTGGTGATAAAACCCTATACATCATTGGTGTCATACATGTTGTGGTGTGTGAGTAGGAAAAAAAACACTTGGGTTTTTCCTATGTCTCATATCCACCTTTTACACTAATGAAACATATAATCTAACATACTGAGGGTTTGGAAATCATAAACAATTACTTTTTACATTGTCTTCAAAAAGATCCTTACCAGAGGCAAAACCCTCCCAATGACTGCGTGTCAACTGCTCCATACAGCCCACAACCTTGCTCCAGACGATGTCAAACACATAAGCAAGGACATCCTCTTTCATGCAGTAAAATGGAACAATGGGAGGATACCCTAATTTCTGTTTCTCTGTAGCTGCTTCTGATTTCTCTCCATGAAATCCCTCTTCCCTGTTACAGAAGCAAGAGGAAAAGACTTCATGATTATTCTTTGCTAAGTCTCCACTGCTGTCCTTTGTACATCTTAGGAATGCAATTGTTGTCCCCCCACCCCCAAAAGCCTCCTCCTTCCCAGCACATGCAGCACATGTGTGAAGCTGCCTTGTGAACTAAGGGAGTTCTCAACAGAGGAGATAGTATTTCCCTTTTTACCCCCACCCCATCCCACTACTCTGCCGAAACATAAAATGAACAAAAGAAATCTGATAATTATTCTACATTTTTAAGCTTCAAATAGATGAACATTGTCAGTTGAGCAATCAGCTATGACAATTAAGCATACAGAAATAATCTTTTTGTCATAACTGGATAAAATTTAGATTCATATTATTGTGACATATTGAGCAATGTACATGGAACTGTGATTATGCTAAGTAATTATCTTAGGCAATGATTCATCAGAAAAACATTCCACATAAATTATTAAAATTAGTATACTTTTACTAAGCCAAATAAGCATTTGGTAAAAGGCTGGAAAGGAAAAGGAAGGAAATTAAACAGCACAGAAGCTCCTCTGTGTCTGTAACCAAGAAACTCTCAGTTAGCCAAGTGCTCCTCTGGCAAACAGCCAACAGTCCTGGGGTTCTGTAGGAAAAAAAAATCTGACTGAGAGATGTGTTCATTTATAATAGATACATAAACTAAGACAAAGTAAATTCTGCAACTGGCTTGGGATAGGGAGAAATATCTCCAGGCCTCTATGGTGAAAGTTACTCCTGGAGCAGCAGAGATCTCAAGAACTAAATAGGAAACTGTAGGCAGAAACGAAGGGTGAAAAGAGTCTCAGAAAAGCAAATGTTGAGAGAATTTGTCACCACTAGATGAGCCATATAGGAAATGCTCAAAGATGTCTTAAACATGGAAACAAAAGGTCAATATTTGTCATCATGAAAATGATCGAAAATGGAAAACTCAAAGGTCTAATAAAATAATCACATAAAGGAGGAAGAGAAAGGGATTAAATGACAACATGACAGAAGTTCAGCAAACCACAAAGACAAAAAGACAGGAGAAAGAAAGAAAAAGAATTAATAAAACAACTAGAAATCAACTAAAAATATGACAAGAACAAAGCTTCACGCATCGATATTAACCCTGAATGTATATGGATTAAATCAGTGGTCCCCAACCTTTTTAGCACCAGGGACCAGTTTCATGGAAGACAGTTTTTCCATGGACCAGAGGGGTGGGGGGGATTCAAGTGCATTACATTTATTGTGCAGTCAAACCTCTCTGTTAATGATAATCTGTATTTGCAGCCACTCCCCAGCACTAGCATCACCACCTCAGCTCCACCTTAGATCATCAGGCATTAGATTCTCATAAGGAGCGTGCAACCTAGATCCCTCACATGCACAGTAGGTAGGGTTCATACTCCTATGAGAATCTAATGCTGCCACTGAACTGACAGGAGGCGGAGCTTATGTGGTGATGCAAGCAATGGGGAATGGCTGCAAATACAGATGAAGATTTGCTTGCTACCCCACTGCTCGTCTCCTTCTGTGCGGCCCAGTTCCTAACAGGCCACAGGGGTTGGGAACCGCAGGATTAAATGCTCCACTTAAAAGATACAGATTGGCAGAATGAATTTAAAAAAACATGATCCAACAATATCCTGCTTACAAGAAACTGACCTTATGCATAAAGACACATAAAAGATACAGATAACTGAAAGTAAAGGGGTGCAAAAAGATATTCCATGCAAACAGAAACCACAAGCAAGGAGGAGTAGCTCTACTTACATCAGATAAAACAAACTTTAAATCAGAAACAGTAAAAAACGACAAAGAAGATCATCATATGATGATAAAGGGACCAATTCAGGAAGAGGATATACTGATCCTAAAAATATTGGCACCCAACACTGGAGCACCCAGATTCACAAAACAAATATTGTGAGACCTAAACAAAGAGATAGGCAGCAACACAATAAAAGCAGGGAACTTCAGTACCCCACTCAGAGCACTAGACAGATCGAGACAGAAAATCAGCAAAGAAACACTGGACTTAAATTGGCCTTTAGACTAAATGGACTTAACAGACATTTACAGAACATTCCACCCAACAACTACAGAATATACATTCTTTTCATCAGCACGTGGAACATTCTTTAAGAGAGGCCACAAAATGAGTCTTAACAAATTTTTAAAAATTGAAATCATATCAAGTATCTTCTCAGACCACAGTAGAATAAAGTTAGAAGCCAATAATACAAAGAGGAACTTCAAAAACTACACAAATACATGGAAATTAAACAGCACACTTCTGAATGGATCACTGTGTCAATGAAGACATAAAGACAGAAATTAAAATTTTTCTTGAAATGAATGAAAATGAAAACATAACATACCAAAACCTGTGGCATATGGCAAAAACAGTGCTGAGGGAAATTTATAGCATTAAAGGCCTACATCAAGAACAAACTAAATCCTAAGTTAGCAGAAGAAAAGAAATAACAAAGATCAGAGCAGAACTAAATGAAATAGAGACCAAAAAAACAATATAAAGGAGCAACAAAACTAGAAGTTGGTTCTTTGAAAATGTAAACAAATTGATAAACTATTAGCTAGACTGAGATCCAAATAAAGATCCAAATAAACACAATCAGAAGTGAAAAAAGGGATATTACAACTGATACCACAAGAAATACAAAAGATCATCAGAAACTATTATGCTATTATTAACTATATGCTCGCAAACTAGAAAACCTAAAAGAAATAAATGAATTCCTAAAAACATACAACCTCCCAAGATTGAACCAGTAATAAATAGAACTCCTTAACAGATCAATACCAAGTCATGAGATTGAATCAGTAATAAAAAATCTCACAAGAAAAAAAGCTCAGAAACAAATGGATTCACAGCCAAATCTTACCAGATGTAAGAAGAAGAACTGGTGCCAATCCTACTGAAACTGGTCAGTAGACCAAGAAGGAGCAAATCCTCCCCAACTCATTCTACAAAGCCAGGATCACCCTCATACAAAAGCCAGAAAAGGATGTAACAAAAAAAGAAACCTATCGACCAATATCTCTAAAGAACATAGATGTAAAAATCCTGAACAAAATACTAGCAAACCAAATCCAACAGCACCTCAAAAGGACAATTCACCACGATCAGGTGGTTTTCAACCCAGAGATGCAAGGATGGTTCAACATACATAAGTCAATAAATGTTAGTCACCACATAAACAGAATTAAAAACAAAAGCCATATGATCATCTCAATAAATGCAGAAAGAGCATTCAATAAAATCCACCATCCCTTCATGATAAAAACCCTCAAAAAACTTGGCATAGAAGGAACATACCTCAAAATAATAAAAGGCTATATATGACAAACCCACAGCCAACATCATAGTAAATGGGGAAAAGTTGAAAGCACTCCCCCCAAAAACTGGAATGAGACATGGATGCACACTTTTACCACTCCTATTCAACACAGCACTGGAAGTCCTAGCCAGAGCAACCAGGCAAAAGAAAAGGCATACAAATTGGAAAAGAGGAAGCCAAGTTATCTCTGTTTGCTGATGATACGATCTTTTATCTAGAAAACCCTAATGATTCCTCCAAAACACTCCTGGATTTGATAAATAAATTCAGTAAAGTCTCAGGTTATAAAATCAATGTACAAAAATTAATAGCATTTCTGTACACAATGATCAAGCTGAGAACCAAATCAAGAACACAATCCTATTTACAATAGGTGCAAAAAAAAAAATTTCCTATGAATAAATTTAACCAAGAAAGTGAAAGGTCTCTATAAGGAGAACTACAAATCACTGATGAAAGAAATCACAGACAATACAAACAAATGGAAAAACATCCCATGCTTATGGATTGGAAGAATCAATATTGTTAAAATGTCCACACTGCAAAAGCTCAGGCAACAGAGCAATACCCTCTCACAAAAAAAAAAAAAAAAAGTGGGCAAATGACATGAACAGGCATTTTTCAAAACAAGATATACAAACGGCCAAAAACCATATGAAAAAATGCTCAACATCACTAATCATCATAGAAATGCAAATTAAAACCACAATGAAATATCATTCCATTTAAAATGGCCATTATTAAAAAGTCAAAAAACAATAGATGTTGTCATGGATGTGGTGAAAGGGAACATTTATACACTGTTGGTGGGAATGTAAATTAGCATAACCTCTATGGAAATCAGTATGGAGATTTCTCAAAGAACTAAAAGTAGATCTACCATTTGATCCCACAATCCTACCACTGAGTATCTACGTAGAGGAAAATAAATCATTATATCAAAAAGATACCTGGGCTGGGCATGGTGGCTCCCACCTGTAATCCTAGCACTTTGGGAAGCTGAGGCAGGAGGATCGCTAGAGGCCAGGAGTTTGAGACCAGCCTGAGCAACATAGCAAGACCCCGTCTCTACAAAAAATAAAAAAAAATTAGCTGGGGATGGTGGCGTGCTATGGCTACTTGGAAGATCGAGGCAGGAGGATTGCTTGAGCCCAGGAGTTCGAAGCTGCAGTCAGCTATGATAACGCCACTGCACTTTAACCTAGGCAACAGAGAGAGACCCTGTTTCAAAAAAAATAAAAATAAAAATAAAGATACCTATACCTGTATGTTTATCACAGCACAATTGACAATCGCAAAGATATGGAATCAACCTAAATGCCCATCAACCGATGAGTGGATTATGTATTAAATATATACCATGGAGTACTGCTTGGCCATAAGAAAGAATGAAATAATGCCTTTTGCAGCAACTTGGATGGTACTGGAGGCTATCGTCTTAAGTGAAGTAACTCAGGAACAAAAAAATAAATGCCGCATGTTCTCACTTAGAAGTGGAAGCTAAACTATAGCTATACAAGGGCAAACAGAGTGGTATAATGGACATTGGTGACTCACAAGGGGGGAGTGGGAGGGGGATAAAGGATGAAAAATTACCTAGGAGGGTACCTGAATAGGGTACAATGTACACTACTCAGATGATGGGTACACCAGAAGCCCAGACTTCACCACTGTGCTATATATTCATGTAATGGAATTCAACTTGTACCCCCTAAATCTATTAGAATAAAAAATAAATTGATTAAATAAAAATTTAAAAAGAAAGGTGCAAAGAGGCTTATGCAGGACAGCAACAGACTCTCTTCTCTGCCTTCCAAAGGAAGACTTGGCCTGGCTTTAAGTGGAAGAGTAAGCTGATTAATGTTAATTGTATTTAAATTTATATTTCTTTTTAGAAGAGATACATACATGTAATGAAAAAAATTCAAATTGTACAGGATGTTTAGTGAAAAAGAAGTCTCCTACATCTCTGTCCCTCGATCCCCATCACCAGAAGCAAATACTATACATTGTTCTAGAGAAATAGTTGCATTATATACTGTATTGCACCTTGTTCTTTATTGAACAATGTATCTTGGCCTTGATCCCTATCAATACATATCTGCCTCTTAAAAAAATAGCTGCTGAGTATTCCGTTTGATATACCATATGTCTAACTAGTCCCTTATTGATCAACCAATATTTTGCTCTTATAGTTAATACTGCAATTAATATCCTTATTCTTTGGCTTCTTAGGTGATTATGTCTGTAGTATAAATTCCTATAAATAGATTTATTAAGTTAATGGGCATATGCATTTCAATTTGAAAGATATTGCCCAATTTCCTCTAAAGAGATCATATGGCCCAATGGTAAAAGAATATGCCCGTTTACCCACTTAAAGAATTAGCAAACTTCTGACCATTCTAAGGAAAATGCATTCCTTTAATATAAAAGTATCCTGTGATATAATTCATGCTAATTTAATATATTTTGACACTGTACTACAGACCAAACATTTTTTGACATATTTATAAACATCCCAACATGCTTGTATCAAATTTAAGTTAATAGCTAATACTGAAAAATATATTAAGATATATTATTACTAAACAATTCCTTAATAGTTTACATAAATAAACAGAATAAACGAAAAAGGAGAAAAAAAAAATAAGAATTAGCAAACTTCTGGATGGGCACGGTGGCTCACGCCTGTAATCCTAGCACTCTGGGAGGCTGAGGCAGGAGGATCCCTTGAGCTCAGGAGTTCGAGACCAGCTTGAGCAAGAGCAAGACCCCACCTCTACTATAAATAGAAAGAAATTGGCTAGACAACTAAAAATATATAGAAAAAATTATCCAGGCATGGTGGCACATGCCTGTAGTCCCAGCTACTCGGGAGGCAGAAGGATTGCTTGAGCCCAGGAGTTTGAGGTTGCTGTGAGCTAGGCTGACGCCACGGCACTCTAGCCAGGGCAACAAAGCAAGAAAAGTAATTCTTTGTCTATGAATAAACTGCAAATATTTTTGCCTAGTTTGTCAGTTATTTTCTGACTTTATGAGTTTCTTCTGTGTAGAAATTTCATCTTAGGTAGTTATTTAAGAATTTCTTACATGACTTATAGGTTTTGTTTTATGGTTAAAAAGGCCTTCTCCATTCCCAAATCATTATTTTTTTTAAAAGTCTTCCATTTTTATTTTCTTCTAAACTTATATGACTTCATTTGTCACATTTAAATTTTTTATACATGTGAAATTTTTTTTTTACTTTTCTTTTTTTGAGACAGGGTCTCGCTCCATTGCCCAGTCTGCAGTGCAGTGGTGTGATCATAGTCCTCTGTAGCCTTGAACTCCTGTGCTAAAGCAATCCTCCCGTCTTGGCCTCCCCAGTAGCTGGGACTACAGACATCCACTACCACACCCAGCCAAATTTTTAAAAATTTTTTGTAGGGACAGTGTTGACCAGGCTGGTTTTGAACTCTTGGCCTCAAGTAATCCTCCCATCTTGGCCTCCCAAAGTTCTGGGATTATAGATGTGAGCCACCACGTGGTGGCGTGAAATTTATTTTTATGGCAAGAATAAGTTAGGAACCTTATTTTTTTTTCCAGATTTCTTTTCATTTGCACCAAAATCATTTGCTGAAATTATCGTACACCCTAATTTGCTATAGGTGCTTTGGTTTATTTCTCAACCTTCAATCTTTTCAATTAGGAACATTCTAAAGGTCCAGTTACTCTGTCATTTTACAAGGTATCTTGGTGGTATCTCTAAAGGGAAGGCTGCCTTCCTTCCTTTCTTTCTCTTTCTCTCTCTCTCTCTCTCTCCCTCCCCCCCCATCTCTTTCTCTGTCTCTCTCTTTCTTTATTAGAGACAGTGTCTTGCTCTGTTGCCCAGACTGGAGTACAGTGGCATGATCACAGCTCAGTGTAGCCTTGAACTCCTGGGCTCAAGTAATCCTCATGCCTCAGCCTCCTGAGTTGCTGGGACTATAGGTGTGAGCCACCAAACCTTTCTAAAAATCTTCCCTGTATTACCTAAAAATTCATTTGGATTGACTGTCAGAAAAAAGGAAAGAAATACCCTGTGGATACCTATCAGTCATTTATATCACATTTTAAATTAGTTAAATCAGCTTTATTTTTTATGAACTGAAACCAAGGGAGAAGATGTTTGATTTGAGGAAAAAGAGAAGATAAAAAAATTTTGACACAAGCCAGGAGAAGTGAAGGGGAACGGGGCAGTCTTTGGAAAACCAAAAGAACATACTTACCATTCTAGCTCAGTAGTGTTATGTATGGAAACCTGGCTTGTGTTTAGCTGGCACTAGGGCTGTGTGCACTTGAGTGAACATGGCTCAGCAAGAAATGTAACGGGAAAAAGAGAAGTCCAGAATCATGTGACACAATGCTAGCTAGACCTAACTACAGCCTCACAGCCTAAAATGAAATTCTGATTTTCACATATGCTGCTATGGTTATCAATTCTGGAACTTTTAATGGCTTAGAGGAGTATGCTTTATTTTAGACAAATCATTTAACCACTCTGATTCTCACCTATCCTATAAAGAAGGTAAGTAATATCTATGTCATAGGACTGCTGTTAGAATACATTAACAATAAATATAAATAAGCATTATTAATTGTAAAGTCTGTGCCAAGCATAAAGTTTTAAATAAACTGTATATACTTTTTTCAAACAGGATTTATGTAAACAAAGTTCACACCTCTTCAAATGCTATTTTAAAAGGTTTCAGAGTTTCCACTCATGGTAATTTGCAAAAGGGTAAAATCAAACTATGTGGAAAAAAATTAACTCACTTTAAAATCTCTAATCTCAGGAAGAGGTAAATGATGTGTGAAACAATCAAATACACAAGGAAGTCTGGTATATGGGAGCAATTAATAAGAATATGAACTCTGGATACCTGAAAAGTAAATACCTGAAAATAAATAACAGAAACTGGCATAGATCTAATTATAGATAATACTGGTAGCATAGATTGCAAAAAACAGATATTAGTACATAAAACAGAAAGGGAGTAAAAAGCTTAAAAGACATAATACTCACATATCTGTGTGGTCAAATGCTAGATATTCTTCAATTATTCCTTCTGAGATTATACAGTCTTCCTCTTCTCTTTCCATAGAACATAAACTGGGGGATTTGGCAATGGAAAATGCTTTATGAGCATAAGAAGATGAAAAGTGTAACTTCTTTCCTCTTATACCAAATCTGGGAGAGGAAAAAAGAAGCAAACATTAATTATGTACAATATAAACCGTTTTCACAGCAACAGTCATATGAGTTTTGGCTCAAACCCCCCTTGCCCTGGCAACACCTTCCTGGCCTATTCTAAGCCCTTAATAACCTACCATTCCTCAGAACAGGAAGATTAAATTCTGGCCATAGACCTATTCTTTTTTTTTTTTTTTTTTTTTTTTTGAGACAGAGTCTCACTGTGTTACCCAGGCTAGAGTGCCGTGGCATCAGCCTAGCTCACAGCAACCTCAGACTCCTGGGCTCAAGCAATCCTCCTGCCTCAGCCTCCCGAGTACCTGGGACTACAGGCATGTGCCACCATGCCCGGCTAGTTTTTTCTATATATTTTTAGTTGTCCGATTAATTTCTTTCTATTTTTAGTAGAGACGGGGGTCTCGCTCTTGCTCAGGCTGGTTTTGAACTCCTGAGCTCAAACAATCCACCCGCCTCGGCCTCCCAGAGAGCTAGGATTACAGGCGTGAGCCACCACGCCCAGCCTGGCCATAGACCTATTCTACCTAGGTGCACTATGCACTATTGGATACTGCTTGTTATCTTTTCAGATGCAAACAGCTATAGCTATAAAATAAGTTTTTAAAAATCTGAGAATACTCACATTCATAATTACATCTTTAAGGTACCTCAGGAGATTATATGCCTATTTCAGTAACTCCATCATTGCACAAAATGCATGCTTCTTTTTTTTTTTTTTTTTTTTGAGACAGAGTCTCACTGTGTTGCCCAGGCTAGAGTGCCGTGGCGTCATCCTAGCTCACAGCAACCTCAACTCCTGGGCTCAAGCGATCCTCCTGCCTCAGCCTCCCGAGTAGCTGGGACTACAGGCATGCGCCACCATGCCCAGCTAATTTTTTCTATATATTTTTAGTTGTCCAATTAATTTCTTTCTAATTTCAGTAGAGACGGGGTCTTGCT
>CAUYRB010029446.1:0-117065 GCA_963574695.1 Propithecus perrieri | reverse complement strand
AAATAGAAAGAAATTAATTGGACAACTAAAAATATATAGAAAAAATTAGCCGGGCATGGTGGCTCATGCCTGTAGTCCCAGCTACTCGGGAGGCTGAGACAGAAGGATCGCTTCAGCCCAGGAGTTTGAGGTTGCTGTGAGCTAGGCTGACGCCACGGCACTCACTCTAGCCCGGGCAACAGAGTGAGACTCTGTCTCAAAAAAAAAAAAAATTATAGTTTTACTTATGTAAAATCCCAGGTTCATAATAGACATTTCAACCCAAATCCATTTTGTATTGTGGGTTGAATAACAGAAGAAGCTCAACCTTCCTCAAAAGGGAGTAACGAATTTGGATCCAGCTTCTAGGTCTCTCTATGGTACAGCATGTTCAGTAGAACATAAAGCAGTTGTGGTGAGTCATGGGTCTTTTTCCTTCGTGATTGGCCTGACATCGCAACATCCCCTGTATTCTGTACCTATGGCTGTTTGTAACAAATTACCAAAAACTGGATGACTTCAAACTACAGAAATGTATTCTCTTACAGTTTTGGAGGCCAGAAGTCTGAAATCAGTACCACTGTGCCAAAATCAAGGTATAGGCAGGGCCATGCTCCCCACCCTCAGACTCTAGAGAAGAATTTGTTCCTTTCCTTTTCCAGCTTCTTTTGGCTGCCAGCTTTCCTTGGTTTGTGGCCACATTACTGCAGTCCTCAGGCCAGCATTGTCAAATCTCGCTCTGCTCTGTGCTCACATTGCCTTCCCCTCTGTATGTCTCTGAAATCTTCCCCTGCCTCTTTTTACTAAAGGACAAGAGATCAAATTGATTACATTGAGGGCACAACCAGATAATGTAAGATAATCTCACATCAAGAGCCTTAACTTAATTACGTATACAAAGACCTTTTTTTCCAAATAGGATAACATTTACAAGCATTAGTGCTTGATGTCTTTGGCGAGGGTGGGGGATATTTTCACCCTACCACTGCCCCAAATGCCCCAGATTACTTTAAGCCATATAAATCCTAGGAGGCCCAAATCTTCAGAGAGAATTTAAAGTTTAAATCTGCACTCCTGGGTTCACTGCTACCCAGGATCTTCTCAGAACCCTTTCACAGATTCTTATTCATACGTTTCTTATCCCTTTTGAAACCTGAGGTCTACACAAATCTGGGCCCAAACTCAACACAATCCAAATAGAATCATCATCTTTACTCCTCTGTGCCTGTGCTTGATATCTCAGTGAATGGCATTGTAATCCACTCAGCTGCATAATCCAGAGACCTAGGGATTGGTTTTGAAGCTCCCTTCCCCTTACCTCTGCCCCCTATCATAGTATCCAGTACATTACCAATCTCTTCTAAATCTCTCTTGGGTTCATCCACATCTCTGCATCTATGCTACCGCCGTCCTAGTCCAAATTAACATCTTTTCCTGGCTGGGCTACTGCAGTGGTCACCTAACTGGCTTCACACATCCCTCTTTTCTAGCTCAATCTGTCCTCCCCAATAAAACCAGAATAATCTTTTAAAAATGCAAGTCTGATCAAGTCGCTTGGATGCTTAAAACCCTGCAATTACTTAGCATTGCTTGCTAAGAGAGAGATTATGATCTGAATACCTCTCCAGCCCCATCTTGCATCAGGCCCCCGCCTTGCTCCCTCTACTTCTGGCACAGTAACTTCCAGTTGCTTTAATGGTAACGGGCCATGTTCCTTTTCAGCCACAGGTGCTAGGACGGCTGTTCACCTTATTTGAGACTCTTCTCCCTCTGTCTTCCGCAGGTTGCCTAGGTATCTCGTATTCAGTAGACCAGATGTGAGGTCACTTGCTCACAGACGCTTTCCCTGACCTCTGAGACTAATTGGATTCCCCCGTTTTAATACTCTCATAGCACTCACTTTCTCTCCATAGAAATGATCATTTATATTTATATATCTTGTTGTATAATGATTTGATTAATATTTGTCTTGCCCACTAATCTGTCTGTTTAATGAGGGGAGAGACTTCATTTATTATTCTTAGCATTTTATCTTCAAAGTCTAGTGCAATGTCTGGCACATGGTAGGCACTCCATAAAAGTTTGTTGACTGAATGAACAAAGGAAATGAACAAATGAAGGTCTTCGTGACTTGCCCACGGTCAAGATGGCAAGGCTGAGACCATAACCAGGTATTCTCATTTCTAGTCCAGATCACCACCCTTCTCAACAAAGAGCTTGTCCTAGATTTTGTTCCAAATTACTGGAACCAAAGAAACATCACAACTCATCAAGTCCAGTTTCCTGATCCTAGCATTTTCCACAGATGGCATTTCTATAGGTATAGTAATTTTTCTTTTTTCCACAAAACACATGCTATTTTCTTGCTTATTTTTGAAGGGATATTATGATAAACCATGCCACGATTTAAAACTTGTAAAGCTTCTTGAGATTCTGAGAAAAAATACAAGATGTGGGTCAAACAGAGCAATTTTGTCTCTTGCAATAGAATTTCATGTACAAAAAAAGTGCTGTTAATTTTAACTGATATCTCCAAAAAAGAATTCTATTAAGTGGGATCATCATCATCATATTCCCAGCTGCTGTGTATATACTTTCTCTTAAAAGTGAAAAAGGAGAAAATCACTTTGTGGTGTGGAAGTACCTTGTGAGTTTTATAAAATCAACATAAAATGTTCAGCAGTTCAAGGAACGGCTGCTGCATTTATAAGACAAAGAGGTTCCATGTTACCCATGAAGAAGCTTGAAGATCTGACTCGCAAGAGTCTTTGTGCCGTGTATGAAAATGGAATCATTTTTAACTCCCCCTGCTCACGTCAATGACTCCCCCTGCAGCCGAACCACTGGTTATAAGTACCTGTGGATCGGATCACCTTGCAGACTGCAGACGGGGTAACTTACAAAGGCCAGCTAAAACCAGACTCCTGGTAAGCTTTATTAGCCCTTTCTTTGTGTTTCAGTTTCCCTGTCACACCTTGGGGTGGAAGACAACGTCTGCTCACACTGATGTGGTCTGTGTCTGTCTGTCTGTCTCAGATGTGTGTGTAAGGTGTTATTTCTCAGTTCAGGGTATCTGAAGTAATTTTCTTTTTTTTTTTTTTAAGACTGCTATCTTCAGACTTAAAAATAATTTTAAGTTTTGTTTTTTATTGCTCTTTAAAAAATTGCACTTTCTTTGGAAACAACAAAGTACATTTTTTTAAAGATGAGAAAGCATACTTAGACCGTCTAGGTTATATTCATAATTGCTTTGCTTATCACTATATAACGTTCTCATTATTAGGGCTACTTTATGCTAATCAATTGGATTTGGGGGCTCTCATTTGCAAGTGAATCTGGAAAAAAAAGATGGCTGCAAAATTTAGGTGAACCAATATACTATTTCTCCTTCCTTGTCTGCCTTCACAGATGTTTCCTCTTATTCTCTCGCCTCTCTACCTCTCTCAGTGACCATCGGCAGTCCCCTGACCCCTCCTTTCACTTGGCTTCACTCCACCATGTCCCAAGCACCCCTCTGGCTGCTGTGTGTTACCCTGGTGCTCCTTGGGCATGTGCATGGAGCCACACTGAGAAATGACAGATGGAAGCCACTGAACAACCCCAGAAACCAAGATCTGGTAAGAACACACCTGGGGCGTGCTGGGCTGCAAAGCGGAACTACATCTCTCCGGATTTATGGACACTGTATTTCAGAGCACAGTGGAGAGGGGCTCCCAAAGGTTGAGAAGATTTCCCAATAGGACCAGACCAGGGTCTTGCTTAGCCTAGTGGCTGGTGTCCTATTGTTTCTCTGGCCAATTTACATCTGTTTCTGTAAGGAGAAACAAATTCATATTTAGAAATAATCTTACACACACACAGCCCATTATATTTGTAAATGATCTTATATACACATTGACTTTATAGCCTTGCTTTCTAATACATACACAAAATTAAGAGCATAACAGGGAATTGCTTTTTGCACAGCTTAGATTGAACTGATGATAAAAACAGACAGATTGGGGGGGACAAGGGCAACATACGTAACCTAAACATCTGTACCCCCATAATATGCTGAAATAAAAAACAAAACAAAAAAAAAACCAGACAGATTATCATATAACCAGCACTTGTAAAGCTCAATTGCAAAAATTGAAAGTTGACCCTTCATGGTTATCAATTTACTAGGCATATTTTCAACATACAGTTATCTAGAAAATAGAATTCAAAAGATCAGTAAAAATCCTCTTTTAAAAACATGCCAAATATTAATACAATAAACATATCGACATGACTATTTCAAAATATAGTTTTTTTAAAGAAAAATATGTGAAATATAACAATTTAGGATTAAAACAATCAAACAAATAGCACTTTGCACAGCTTCTATGTGTTCATTTCCTACTTTGGCAGATAAGTTGCTTGTAAGCCTCAGTTTCTTGATCTATAAATTGCAGATCCTAATCTCTTCCCCACAGAAAGTATCATAGAAAATATCAAATAAATGCTTTCATGTGATTATGGAATAAGGTAATGTTTAAGGACAGGAAACTGATAAAGGTGGTGAGATTGTAATATAATAGGAATCATTCAACTTTGTGAAAGAAGCAGAGCTTCTGATTTGGAGTATATTTTATAATTATAAACTCTACATTCCTAACACCTCCAATGAGAAAATGAAGACAAAAAGAATTTTTTCATTGAAATACGTTGATTTGGGGGTCTTCGAGTTGATCATATATATTCATTTTGCATTTCATTATAACATTTTCTTGTCTTTTCAGGTGTCTGGCTATTTTAAAATTACAGATGAAGCTTCTCATTAGAAAAATTCAACCACAGCTAAACTTTTGTGGGGTTTTCCCCCTGCTTTTTTATTTGTCAATTTGTAATTATTTTATTCTACAGTCCCAGATTTACATATAAATAGCTGGAACTATGTGACTTATGTGCATATTTTTGGAGTGTTTTTCCCCTCTATAACCATAAATATTTACGTTGAGCACTGCATGTATTTGTAGGCATTACGAAAACACTACAAAGTAAAAAGAGATGATAGTCTTCTAAATTAGGTGGTTTCTTTGTTTGTTTTTAAAACTTGTCTTTTATGTTTATTACCTTTTGCCAATTGCTATTTTTATTTGAAAAGGACATGCTCATTTTTACTATGGTACAATTCATTATATGTAATAGAGGTTTGGATTTAAAATTTATCTTTTTTTTTCCTAAAAGGAAGATGCATTCCCACTTTCAGTATATGCTATTGAAAGACCTCACAGTTTTAGTCTCATACCAAATGAGAGTAAGTGGTAAATAGCCACAATTAAGTTGAAATGGAAAGCAAAGAAACATGTGATTCTAAGATGTGTCAAGGTCTCTGGGAGATCCTCTTTGCCAAAACATTCAGAGGTGGACACCAGATATACTAGCTAGGCCCCAGCCCTCACTCTTCCTGCACACAGCCTCCTCAAGGAGGGAGAGTTGTAACAGTTGATTTCTCTTCTTTTCCAGCTAACCCCCTACCCCCACCCCAGCTCATGCTGAGTTATTCTGATTCCCATATTCTCATTTGCATCTTTATGGATAGCTGCATCATTTTCTCTGTGATTGTGCAAAGGGAACATTGTCCTAGAATGCAAACATTGGTGTCCTAATAGCACTAATGTGTATATTCCAAAATAGTTTACTGTGGCTTTTTCAGTGGATGATTGATAATGGATGTCAAGAATAAAATATTTGTGCAAGAACAGATTCTGTTTCTGGTTTAAAACGTTCTGTTGTAATTAGCTATATATGTGTCTGTTTTCCCTGGTGGGTCGTGAGCAGAGGTCATATCTAATTCATCTTTACTTCCTCAGCACCTAGCACAATGCCTGGCGTGTAGCAAGTGTTTAATAGTTACTTGTTGAATTGAAGTAAACATGTGCTATTCAGCTGTTCTTTATACCATTAATGGAAGCTGCTTTTAGTTAATGTCAAGATTTTTTTTTTTACTATTTAAAAATATAAGTATTGATCTATTCCTCATAAAAGTAGAACTTTTTCAAATAAATGATAGAGTGGTAGGGAGTGTTTCACCACTGTTGAGTTCCATTCAAATAGCAGTGACTGGTTTTCCCTTTCTCACCACCATCCCTGCTCTGGGTGTCAAGACCTCCACAAAGGGAATGCTTATCAGTTTCAGGGCCTTTGAAAAGGAAAGGCATCCATGTGGGACACTTAGCTATGAGCTTGCAAAGCCTCAGGGTAGTGACATGCATCTTTCAGCTGGAAAATTCCTCATAATTGTCAGTAGCTGACAATGGAAGCCCATACCTCACACTGACTAGAGTTCCTTAATGGTAGTGCTATTCGCAGTTGGGGAAGGCCAGCTCTTCACTGTGTGTGACTATTCAGCACGCTTGGTCCCAGACAGCCTATGTTAATAGTTCCCCAACCCTGCCCTATCATTTTGATAATCAAAACCTTCCTAACACACATTCCTAAAGCCCAATGGGGAAGTGATTTCACTCTTGGCTGAGAATAACTGGTAGAAAATAGCAGAAGTATAGTGTTTTCTCCAACTGAAATAAATGTTCTGCAGGTGTTCTAGGCTCTCAAGGAGTCCGTGGTACTCCTCTATATAGGTCCTTGGCAGCCCCTCACTGACTCTGCTTCTCTTCAATGAGTACCCCATTCCCAAGAGCTTGGCCTATTGTTCCTTGTCCCAGATCTGGGGTGGTCGAGAACTGGTAAGAGTGTGGGGTTTTATTCTACTTGTAAGCTACACACTAGCCTTATGCATTTTCATCAATCCTGGCAGACACATGAGATGACTGTGTCTGAGACAACTGACTGATATTCATGGTGTGGCAGGCAGCATGAGTTTTACGTTCACATCAGTTCTCCTTATTCCCCAAGTGTCATGAGGGCAATATGAATGTGGGTGCAAGGGTGGGTGCAAGGGCAATAGTGGGTTTGTGCCAAAGCTGAGAAACCCCAAACTTAGGAGGTCCTCACTCTTATTATAATGGGACTGCTAGCAAACATGCCCAACCTCTGCGCCAGAGGGAAATATTATCTTTATTATACCGGTCAGAAAACAAATTTGCTCCCTGCCCTAGAAGGAGACAATATCTCTATTTTGAAGGCTGTTTGCTCTACAAACATCCTTGAAAAGATAGCCCAGAAGAAAGCTCTCACAAGCTTCTACAGAAAAGTGAAAGACTCGTAGAAAAATAGCCTTCCCAAAGGGTCATAGCCCATCCTGGCTCCTCCCCTGGACAAGGAGAAAGAATGGAGTTATCTTTTCTCTCTGAACTTTGTTAATTCTATGGCCATGGTATAAATTTGATGTGCTGCTTCCTTCAGACTTTCCATTTTGATTCTCAAAAATCAATCTGAAAGTATTTTCATTGCTGCTATAACAATTTCCCTTCATTTCAAGGAAATGATGCCTCTGACTTACCAGGGTCAAATCACTTACAAGGAATTGGGGAAAAGAAAAACAGATTAAAATTTCCAGATATTTTGCTACATTCTGACCTCTAAAAGAACTTTCATATCATTAAGGTGCTCTATAGCAGAAAAACTATCCTCCCACCCCATGTTCACTGCTCCCTATTCTTCATGACAGGAATCCATATCTCCAGAATTGTTTTTCCCGTATTCCAGACAGCCAAACATGTTGGCCTAAGCCATCTGGGTCTTAGGAGAGCGTTCTCCTTATCAGGTAACCATCTCTCCTCACTTTAATTCTCTTTTTTCCTCCAGGAGAGTTAGGACTGGAAACTCTTGACTTCCTCTTACATGTAGTTCCCTAACTGCCTGGAAAAATTTTTTTTTTGTTTTTTGTTTTGAGTCTCACTCTGTTGCTTGGGCTAGAGTGAGTGCCGTGGCGTCAGCCTAGCTCACAGCAACCTCAAACTCCTGGGCTCAAGCGATCCTCCTGCCTCAGCCTCTCGAGTAGCTGGGACTACAAGGCATGTGCCACCATGCCCGGCTAGTTTTTTCTGTATATTTTTAGTTGTCCAATTAATTTCTTTCTATTTTTAGTAGAGACGGGGTCTCGCTCTTGCTCAGGCTGGTTTCGAACTCCTGAGCTCAAACGATCCGCCCGCCTCGGCCTCCCAGAGTGCTAAGGATTACAGGCGTGAGCTACCGCGCCCGGCCAGCCTGGAAAAATTTAAAGAAGAATCTCCCTAAAAGTGATTTCTGTGGATTACCTTAACACACCCCACCCGGCTCACCTTCCCTATTTTACACCCAGGTAAGACACTGAGGATCCTTCCTCATGAGAAAGGGGATAACTTCTAGTTGTGAGACATTTTTCTCTCATCTGGCAGCCTGGCTCTTGCAGGTCCTAGCCCCTCATTCTACCATTCTACCACCGATTATCCTCACCTGGATTCTTATAACGATGGCTAGGCGATAGGCTACATGTAACTTGTCTCTATATTGACCTGCATTCCCCATACTTCAACTCCCTTGCCCCAAGTCCCAAAAGCACTTTCAATTCCATCCAATTTAATCACAAATGTGTTTTGAGCACAAATTATTAGGCTATAGAGTAGGATTTACAACCACCCATCAGCTAGTGCTGTTCTCAAGATGTTCACAGCTAGTGTCTCTAGAATCAGATAAGCAGAGAAATATTTACAATACAAGGTAAAATGCAAATCACAAGAGTGTGCAGGAGTTGAAAAATAGTGCCATTGAGGGGAGGCAGTATATCATCCTAATCCCAAGCATGGGATGTGGAGAAACCAGGGTTCAAATCCTGAGTCTGCTACTCATTAGATAAGAGACTTTGGCATTAATGGCATAACATCCACGTCTAAGGATTATGTTGAGATATGTATGTAATTTGTATAAAAAGGTAGATGGCCTATAGTAGATGGGTAAGCGTGTATGGTAGCCATATCAAGTATATGGTTCTTTCTACAAGTTTGACTGTTAGAAGAAAACTTGAGTGGGAGTTAGAAGTGGAACATGAAGCCCACATGAACTTCTTTACAGACTGAGAAGGAGCCTGAGGAAAGGGAGAGTTCGAGGGTACGTGGAAAAAGGGGAAATTGAAGGTCCTGGAGGGGGTGGGATTTAATGCGTAAACTGCGGGAGAACTTTAGCTTTCTGCGCAAGGGAGAACTGGAACGTGAAACATGCACGTGGCAGAGCAAATGGTTAAATTAAGGGGAAAAAGTCACTACAGCAAAGACTAATTTAAAAAACATTCGGAAGAGAAAATGGATTGGAGAATGAAACAAACATCTTAGTGAAGAATTGAAGGAAATTAGCTAGATTAAAGAAAATCTCTTTAAAGTACATTTTTTTCAGCTGCTTGATATCCTTAAAGCAGGAAGCCTGAGGGAGACAGCTGGAGCGAGCCGGGAGCGCGGGTGCCGCCCAGAAGGTCCCGCCCCAGCCGAGCGGAAGTAGGCCCCGGCCTGGTGCGCACTCGGAACCCGACCGCTGCGAGTGCAGCGCAGGCCGGGCGAGTTTGCCGGAAGGACGCCGGGTCCCTGCTCGCGGCGGCCCGGCGTGAGGTAGTCTCGGAGGTGCTGCTTTTCCGGTTCGGTGTCCCGGTTGCTGGGGCTGCACAGACCTTGCAGACATGTCGGGGTTCAGCCCGGAACTCATCGACTACCTGGAAGGGAAAATCTCCTTTGAGGAGTTCGAAAGACGGAGAGAAGAAAGAAAAACCCGCGAGAAGAAAGTGAGGAGATGCTAGGCAGGATGCTCTTCAGTTTCTCCTCGCCCTAATGCACTCAGAGATGTGGAGGACCCAGATGAACCCTTTTGTTGTGACGAAGCGGGCTGGGAACTCCAGCAGCTTCTTCCCTTTCTTACAGAAACTCTGGTTCTCACCCCTTCCTCATCACTGTGCTAAGCTCCTTTTAAAAATGTTTTCCTCCACCTGAAAGCTTTTGTCTCGATGGTAACCTCTTATTTATTCTTTTTACCTAATACTTAATTTTTCTTTGAGAGTAGCTTAGTGCCGGTAAGGTTAAATGGGGGGTGAGGGGATGAGGAGAAGAGTTTGGTGTCGTACAGTATCTGGTTCTAGTCCTACTTTTGCCGCTAAGTCATTTTGTGACCCTGGGTGGGCAACTCACCTGTTTCCTTTAGGCCTCAGTTTCTCTACTCCCAAGCTGAAGTTGTTGAGTTCCCATTTTTGAGGAGTCTCCCACTGGTGTGGTGTAATCTACCAAAAACATAGTTATTGTCTAATAACAAAATCTTAACGGATACCTGCTTTTTTCATACTTAGGGATATCTCACAGGTGGGGATACTCACCACTATACTTTCCGTATTTCTCACTTACTTGAAGCCCAAGGGAAAATAAAATTGAACCTTTTGAAGTTAGCCGGTGGATTCTTTCCTAATTCATGGGACAGTATTAGGATACAATGTGTAGATTAAGAAATCATTAAGATATTATTAATAATTTTTTTGTTGTTTTACAAATGACCAAGACCAAAGGATAAAATCTAAGTACTTTGAGATGCTTTGGCAATATTCAAATTTAGATTCCACATACTATGTATGTGTGTGGAGCTGAAGTTTTATAGAAATAGAAAATAAGGCAAATGCCTTATTCTGTTATATAAATAGCCCACCCATGGTCACAGAATGACTGAGTGGCAAAGCTAGGACTAGAACAAGATACTTTAATTGGAGAGAGCTGGATTTGCATTAGTTTTTGGAATCATTAAATAAATTTTCAATCATAGAGTCTTCAGGAAAAAGGAAAGTTATCAGCTGAAGAAAATCCAGATGACTCTGAAGTTCCATCATCATCAGGAATTGACTCTACCAAATCCCAGGACAAAGATGTCAATGAAGGTATGTTAAGATTAGTTGCTATCTGCATTAAATGTTAAGAGTATCTAAGCAAAGTAATTTAGTGAAAGCATCATTTTGTCATTGCAATGATATTCAGTTGTTGATTATCTGGTTTATCAGGAGCGTAATGCTTGGCACTCAATAAATATTTGTTGAGTTAGTGAATATGGTGATGGTTATTTTTGTGAGTTCCAGTGATGGAAAAGTGTTTGAAATTGACACAAGTATTTGTTTGGGAGCGTTTTTACAATCATTATTTTAAATTGGCCCTCTAAGTTGGTGACTAATTACTTCCGCATTATACTCCCCCAGATTATAATGAATTAATAGTGCTATACAAAGTTGCTTCCAAACCACAGCTTTGGTTATAGGGAGATAAGAGAAATGATAGAGTGGAAGGCCAGCTGGTTGCCCAGATGGGACCTTACACACAAGGTATCTAGTATGCTACCTCATTCTAGGATCCAGTCCTTAGCTTTGCATGTCCGGATATTAAATTTGGTTAGTGCACCCAGACTAATTAAACTCGTCAGAGACTAATTAATGAACTAGTATGCAAATTTACTAATTTCCGGTGACTGATAGCCCTTCCTGGTGCTCACAGTGCTGGTAATAGCTCAGGGTATCCACTTACTACCCATGTCAAGTTTCTTGGGTTGCTGAACTGTCCATTAGAATGCAGCTTCGTGTATAGTATCTGATTGAGAACTAAACAAAACTTTCTAGTTCTAGCGGGTAGAATAGAGGCTGGCTGTTTTCCCTCTAAACAAATAAGCCTTTACACAGAGAATCCACACTCATGGGATGGGCAGAAAACAGACTTATTTTATTCCTACCTCTCTGGACCAAGTGGGGAAGAAGGGGCAAAGAGGAGGGAAAACTGGGGTTACAGTTTCTTACTTTGCCAGGCAAGTAGGGTGGAAAAGGGGGCTTAAGTTGTTCTGAAAAGCTGTGGGTCCTTCTTTACCTGCTCAGGGGAGGAGCTGCTCTTCTATCATCAGGTCTTTGAGGTGTAACTGTAGCAGCAGGCACAACCGCATGCCTGTCAGGCTTGTTGCCTAAAGCTGCCACCAGGCCCTCCCTATAAAAGGGGTTACCTGAGTCCAGTTCAGGCTCCTCATGAGCAGTCAGGCACACAAGGACTAGTTGGCCTCAGCTCACATAATCCCATCAGTCCTTTTAAGATATAAAGCTCGTAATATCCTATGAGGGAATTGTCCCAGAACTCTACCAAGACTCTTGGCGAGTGTGAGCATGTCTTCACAGCAGAAGAAGGAGGGGGGCAGTTTTGAGTGCGCTTTGGCAAAGTCTGCTAATTGCAATATATGGCCATTGTCTTTTTCCTCCTGGATATTGCTGAATACCACTGCTAAATTCTTTTGAGCTCCTTTCCAACACATTGTGCAGTTAGGGTTGTCTTTTATTTTCAGTTCATTGTTGCTGAGATATAAAACTACAATTAATTTTTGTATGTTGACCTTATATCTGGCAACCTTGCTAAATTCATGTATTCTGACAGTTTGTATGTAGATTCTTTTGGATCTTCTACTTACATAACCATGTCATCTGTAAGTAATGAAAATTTTATTTCTTCCTTGCCATCTTTATTCCTTTTATTTCTCTATTGCACTGGCTAGGACCTCCAGTAAAATGTTGAACTGGAAGTGGGGATAGCAGGCATCTTTGTTTCATTCTTAGTAACTTTCTATAATTCGTCATTAACCATGTTTGTGGAAAGTTTTTTGTAATACTCTTCATGAAATTAAAGATACTCCCTTTTGTCGGGAATTTCCCAGCCGACAGGGTTGAAGACAGGGCGCCACACAAGAATAAGAAAAGAGACAATAGAGGAGAAAGAGTGGGATTAGGGGACTCAAGGCTTTCCAGACCGAGAGTCCCGAGACTAATTTTTCACTCGTATTTATTCATCTCAAGAACAAAAGATTATCAAGAATTATATAATTAAACATGTTTTAAAGATATCCCACAGGCAAACAAGTTCTAAAGATTTCCATAATGATTACAACAATCAGGTATACGTCATACAGTTAGGCTATAAAGATTACTATATAGATTAAGATATCTAGGTGTACACTGATCTCAGTAAAGCTATTTCTAGCCTAAAACTAAATAAGAACATAAATTTAGAATTGTGGCCAGGCTAGTTCTCCAGTAGGTTGGATGTTCCTAATAGTAGTTCTGGAGCAGTTTTTCGCCCCAGGTGAGGTATTGTCTTCAGTTCCTCCTGTCCTTGGGATGTCCTTAGTGTTTGGAAACCAGCCACACTCATGTAGACTGTCATGTCCACAGAGGTTTCTAGGCCAGCAATATCCCTAGGCCACCTTAACATTTCTAAGCTACCCCAATACCTTTCATTTTCAGTTGACTAAGAATATTAGAAATGGATGTTGGATTTTACAAAATGTTACTTTTTATCTATCAAGATGGATCATATCATTCTTCTAACTCTTTTGTTCATGTGATAAATTTTACACATTTCATCTTTATTTTGAATGTACAAAATTCTTGAATATGATCCTTATGACTTCATAATAAATATTTCTTGATCAGAACACGTGGCTTCTTAAATCTGTTCTTCGCTAAACATTGATTATCTCATTTATCCAGCATCTTTGGGGTTCGAAGTATTTCATATAAGTGAATAAGCTTAAGGGGTTTTTTTGGTGTGTGTGTGTGTTTGAGATAGAGTCTCGCTTTGTTGCCCAGGCTAGAGTGCAGTGGCATCATCATAGCTCACTGCAACCTCACACTTCGGGGCTCAAGCGATCCTCTTGCTTCAGTCTCCCCAGTAGCTGAGACTACAGGTGCTCTACCCACACCTGGTTAATTTTTCTAGCTTTCATAGAGACAGTCTCACTCTTGCTCATACTGGTTTCAAACTCCTGACTTCAAGTGATCCTTCTGCCTTGGCCTCCCAAAGTGCTAGGATTACAGGTGTGAGCCACCGCACCTGGCCAGGGTTTTGAATACAGTGCACACACACACACACACACACACACACACATACACATATGTATTAAAAATGTTAACTATTTTGTTGGAACTTTTCTAAAATGTGTTACATGTCTATGTTAGTCTGTTTTCTGTTGTTTATAACAGAATACCTGAAGCTGGGTAATTTTTAAGGAAAAAGAAGTTACTTCTTATAGTTAGGGAGGCTAAGAAGTCCAAGGTTGAGGAACCGCATGTAGTGAGGACCTTCTTGTTGGTGGGGACTCTAGAGTCCTGAGGTGGTGTAGTGTATCACATTGCAAAGAGGGCTCAGCATGCTGGCTCAGGTCTCTCAACCTCTTATAAAGCCACCAGTCCCACTCCCCTGTTAACCCATTAACCTATGAATGAATTCATTCATTCATCCATTCTCCTCTTAAAGGCCCCACTTTTCAGTACTGCCACATTGAGGGTTAAATTTAAACATGAGTTTTGGAGGAGACAAAATATTCAAACGATAGCAATGTCTCTGCTTTGTTTAACAGAAAATTGGCTTCTGTACTTAACCTTTTCATGATCATTCAAGGTCATGATTATAAATATACAAAACTCATTGTACTGTAGTGGTATCCTCTAAGTTACAAATGAACTATGTCATGTTATTTTGTTCCTGAAATAATCTATTTTAATACTAATAACAGCATTTTGTGAGCTTTCACTATATGCTAGGCATTATTCTAAACATGCATATCTATATAAAAATATAC
Organism: Propithecus perrieri; assembly: GCA_963574695.1. NCBI lineage: Eukaryota > Metazoa > Chordata > Mammalia > Primates > Indriidae > Propithecus > Propithecus perrieri. Next base: position 102,563 of record CAUYRB010029446.1, on the reverse strand, counting down.
ATAGACACTCATTTCATTCTCAGAGTAGCCCTACAAGGCAGACATTATTATTAACCCCTTTTTACAAATGAGGAAACTGAGGTATAGAGAGCTTCAGTAATTTGTCCAAGTGTATGCCACTAGTGATAGATGGACATAAAGTTTGAAACCAGGCAGCTTGGCTCTAGGGCCCTCACATATAACAGAGGCTATACCACTATACCACCTGGGTTCTGTACCACCAGGCTTCATTAATTCTTAGGTCTACATCTTATAATTCTTTCATTTTTTTGTTTTTTGTTTTTTTTTCCCCCTCTCTGCTTTCAACTATTACTGTAGGTACCCCTGATTTTCCAGGTAATTTTGCCTGTGTATCTAGAGGAGCCCTAAAGGATGACTTAGTCATTCCTACAGAGTATATTTATGTGGTTTTGTGACAGCTTCCCTCTTTGGGTTGTTTTTTGGGGGTGTTCATTTACTGTTTTTTACTTTCAAATTTGGTGTTACGGGGATAGAAATTTATACTTCAGAAAATACTGTTTTTCATTTTTTTTTTCAACTTCAACCAATATCTCTTTTCTCAGGAGAAACGTCAGATGGAGTGAGTAAGTCAGTTCACAAGGTCTTTGCTTCCATGCTTGGAGAGAATGAAGATGATGAGGAGGAAGAGGAGGAAGAGGAGGAAGAGGAAGAAACACCTGAGCAACCCACTGCAGGCGATGTGTTTGTTTTGGAGATGGTTCTCAATCGTGAAACCAAGAAAATGATGAAGGTAAATTGTTAACTTATTTTGGTGTTTATAAACAGAATGTAAGAAAGTGACATAATAACTGAAAAAGAAATCTTTAAGTTACAGTCAGGAAACAATTGAAACTATAGGAAAGGAAATACTATGGGACTACTGACATTTGTTTCTTATGTTTCCTTTTAGAGAATTTTTATGTAAAATCTTTATTATATATGTCAAAATGGATTGTAATTTTGCTTTTAAAAGGGCCATATTATAACTCAATATTTTTTTAATCAAGTTCAGTCTGAGTGGATAAATTTGCAAGAGGAAGGATCTTCAGTAGATTATGTCATAATAAGTCTCCTGGCACATAAATCCATGTTGCAACATCCAGTTCTACATTTGTTATTATTCTAATTAGTAATTTAGTAATTCCTGACCACTTTGGTTTTTGCTTTCTTTGTATATTTTACTGTACTTTGAGCTTTGCACTGTAGGAAGGTTTTTTTTTTTTTTTTTTAAACTTTCTGAGGTGCTTCTCTTTGGAGAGTATCACAGAATAATTTTGTTCTTTCCTGCAACTGAGTTTTAGACTTTTTCCTGCAGTGTAGACTTTCATGCTAAAGAGTTAGTTAAAATTATAATCATTTGGTTCTAAATTTAGAAAATTGAAAAATTTTAAAGGGAAATTTCAGTTTCATTATATTTCTGTATTTATTAATATAATTGGAATTGAAATCTAAGACTTTACTATATTTTCATGTAAATGTCATTTTTCTTCCATACAGGAGAAAAGGCCTCGGAGTAAACTTCCAAGAGCTCTGAGAGGTCTCATGGGTGAAGCCAATATTCGCTTTGCTCGAGGAGAACGTGAAGAGGCAATATTGATGTGCATGGAAATCATAAGACAAGGTATGTTCTGTGGGGACTTTATTGATAATAGCAGTTTAATAGTTTGACTTTTAAAAGAAATGGAAGAGTTCTTCATTATACTATTTGGACAATATATCCAGAAGCTTGGAGGTGATTGTGGTAACAGTAATTTCTACTTTTTATAAGAAAATGAAAATAACAGAGTATGATTCAGTGGAATGTTAATATTTATTGAATTCTTACGGGCTTTTTTTTTCATTTGTTTTTTAATGTTTCATTTTAGGTGTTTTAGACTTTATTGTTAGTCTTCTTTAAATATGACAAACATATTATGTTAAAACCACTTGAAGAACATTCTTTTTTCTTCCATTTTCCAAATTAGGCAGTGCTAGATTATTTTAATATATTTTTTGGTAAAAGACACAATTTAAACTTGTCATCTTATCTCAGTTAAACAGCACATCTTGATCATATTGAAGGACATCTTCTGATTGATTTTTTTGTCTAAATACCCATATTATTTTGCTTCCCTGGTGTGTTGCCAAATAATGCCCTTGCAGAGTGGCTTAGGTAGTTGTAATATAGTGAACTTTTAATTTATTTTTTCCATATCTTGGCATTTCCTTTTAGTTGGGCAAGGGTCCTTTTAGAGGTCTTATTACAATTTCCTGGCTTATTCCTTAGGGCAATTTGAGGCTATTGCTTTATCTTATTTATTCCTTCAGAAATAAGATTTAGCAAACTTTTTCCTTTGGTGTATTTCATTTGGTTCCTACTTTCCAGTATTATTTGTTCCTTTATTTCAGTTTATAATTATTTACTTTTGACAGAAATCTTTGATTTTAATACCTTGTAATCTTTGAATTATTTTTCAGAAACAGTATTTCAGAAATGTAAATTAGCTACTCACTTTGATATCCTGGGTTTAGGTGCTGCTTAGGTGTCATCCATCCATTCACACCATACTCCTTGGTGTGGGAACTAGATCCTGGAGATTCAGCGCCACTGATGGGCTGATGCTCATTGGGATTAACTTGCTGAGTTATTGAGCTATGTATAGCCTTAGCAAAGGGGGATTTTCGTGAGGAACGTGTGGCAGAGAGTAGGATTGTTCATGAAATTACACTTTGCTTTGAGAAAATAATGACTTAAAAATGTGTGAAAATGAAGCAAATATGACCTAGGGTGTGTTCTAAATTCCATTAAATAGTTAGTATTAATTCTGCTATAGTGATTTAAAGAGTTCAGGTATTAAAAAAAAAAGACCCACAGTTTGAACCATGGGATTGACATTAGCTCAAACCTCTTCTTTCAGGCAATGGAATTTATTTTTTTAAATTTATTACAGCTCCTCTGGCTTATGAGCCATTCTCTACTCTTGCCATGATATATGAGGACCAAGGTGACATGGAGAAATCGTTGCAGTTTGAGTTGATTGCTGCACATTTAAATCCCAGTGACACAGAAGAATGGGTTAGACTGGCAGAAATGTCTCTGGAACAAGACAATATTAAGCAGGCTATTTTTTGCTATACAAAAGGTAATTAAAATATTTTCCTCACTTTGATGTTACATAATAGGTTTTTTGATAATTGCACTTGCTACTCTGGTTGTGATATTGGCTGAAATATATTTGTTTCTTATATTTTGTAATACCAGAGGTAAATATTTGGGGTCTCTCTGCTATCACGTTTATTAGTGACTTTTTTAATATTGTGAGATAATACAACATGAAAGTTGGTAGATGAACAGTACCTTCAGTTTTCCACAGAGATCACTGTTGGTTCTGAGCTGTTCCTTAAGGGTTACTGTCAGAATAGAGTGACCGAGTGAAGAAGATTAATACGGAGACTCAGGTTCTATCTGGTCTTGGATCAAACCTAGTTGAGAGTTCCTGTCAAGATAGATTTATCCCAGAATAACTCCCTTGGTTCCATTGGAGAATTAAAGTGTTTGTTAAATTTTCTGAGATGGTGGGTTGCACCCGGGTATAAGGCATCCCTTTTTGTGATAATTTTATAATTTATATTTCTTTCTTTTTAGCTCTTAAATATGAACCTACTAATGTCCGTTATCTGTGGGAGCGATCAAGTCTTTATGAACAGATGGGTGATCATAAAATGGCCATGGATGGTTATAGGCGTATTTTAAACCTTTTGTCTCCATCTGATGGAGAACGTTTTATGCAATTGGCCAGAGATATGGCAAAGTGAGTTTTAAGTATATCTAGATGTTCTTATTTATCATCTTATTTTGAAAATCAAAGCATATATTTGAAATAGAATGTATTTTTCATTGAAGTTCAAGTAAGTGTTTTGCCTTCTTTATTTTATGTTGTGCCTCATTTTCAGTACTTTTCTGTTTCCAAGTTGATTGTGTAATTGCTTAGGAAATTTTGTATATAGATTACATTTCAAGTGTTCAGAAGCTTAAAAATGAGGAATGTTCTGAAAGGATGATTAGGTTTCCAGGTTTCCATAACTTAGTTGAAGTTGTGTATATATGCAATAATCTTAAAAATTATTTTTTGTTGCGAATATGCCAATGAAATGTTTGTGATCTGGGATCTTCTACAATCATTTTATCTTGAGCCAGTGCTAAAATAATAGTTTTAAGACTAAGACTACTATAGTTGTCAAATGTTATTGACTGTGCTATGTATTTTATTCTAAAATAGGCCCTACTGCATTTACATCTCTGATACGCTGCACAGCAAAACTAAGCAGGAAACATTTTGGCTAAGTAATGCCTTGTGGTATGCTTTCTATTCTAGGGATATCTGTTATATAGTATTTCATTATAGGGTTAATCATCTTGATCTGGGTACATTATGTGAACCCTGTTAATTCCATGGCCTTTATTATGATGATGCTTAGCTGTGAAATTGTCCCCTACCTTCCAGGGATGTGTTATATAGGAATACTGGAAGCATTTTTAGGAAATTTGTTGAGACAAGGCAACCCCCAGTTGATCCCTGATAGTATACCATGAACACTGAGAGTCTTCCCAGGCTACCTGCTTTTAGTTAAATCTTTAGCTGTCACAGTGGTTAGTTCAGTAAGCTTCTACTTTATAAACTGTTAGGTGGCCTATGGTAGTAAGTTTGTTTTTCACTAATAATACTTTGGTTGGGGAAGAGTGGTGACGGTCAGTTCTGCCACTGCCATAGAAGTCTTTCCTGCATAGGATTCTGGACTGTAACTTCTGATTAGGCTTTCCCTTCAGTCCCTACTTTCCCTCCAGAAACATTTATTCAATGTATCTTTTATGCTAGGTACTATATAAGGAACTGGGATATCCAGAATTGAACAATTTTTAAAAATCCCGTTTTTGTGGAGCTTATATTCCAGTGGCAGTAAACAACTAAATATATAGTATGTCAGATGTTAAGTGATATGAAGAAAAAGCAGGGAAAGGGAATAGGAATTTGAGGTATGGGTGTGTTATTTTAAAATAGATTAGAGAAGGACTTAATTTTCTGTGTTATCGTCATACTGACTGAACGTGAACTAAAGGAGGTATGGGAATGGATATTTAGGGAAGAGTATCACAGGCAAAAGAAATGGTAGGTACAAAGATATGTTTAGGGATAATATGGGAGCTGAAGGATTAAGGGGAGCAGAGCAGAGAGGTATCAGAGGACAGATAATTTGGCCCTTGTGGGCTATTGTAAGGGCTTTGGCTTTTATTCTGAATGAGTTTGGAAGTCACTGGAGAGTTTTGAGTAGAAAAGTAACATGATCCAACTTAAATTTTAAATGCATCAATTCTGGCTGCTCTTTTGAGAATAGATTGATCGGTGATAACGGCAGAAGCAGGGAGACCAATTAGGAAATCATTGCAGTGGTACATAGAAAGGAAAATGGTAGCTTGAACCCGGGTAGAAGTAGCAGGTAGTAATGAGAAGTAATCAGGTTCTGAATGTATTTTGATGTATTTGGAAGGCTGAGCTCTCAGTATTTTCTAATGTATTGGATATGAGGGGCAGGGGTGAGAGAGAGGAAGGAGAAAGAAAGAAGGAAGGGGAGGGAGAGGGAAAAGTTTCAAGGACTGAACCCTGAGGTATGTCAGCATTTGGAAGTGAGGGGAAAAGAGGAAGAAGCAGCAGGGAGACTAAGAGAAAGTGGCCAGTGGAGTAGGAGGAAACTAAAAGAACATGAAGTTCTAGAATTTTATTGAAGAAAGCACTTCAAGGAGGAGGGATCATCTGTGTGAAATACCACAGTTCAATCACATGAAATGAGAAGTGAGATTTAGCAACGTGGAGATCAGAAGTTTTGGTAGAGTGGTAAGGGGAGAAGTTGATTGGATTGGATTAAAGAGAATGGGAGGAGAGGCACTGAAGACAGAGTGGGGGATGGGCAACAAGAGAAATTTACAAGCAGATAGAGGAATGGGTTGTAGGGGTAAGAGAATTTTTTAAGTTGGGAACAATTACAATATATTAGTATTTGGATGGAAGTGATCCAAAACTGAGGGACACATTGAAGATTTGTGAGAGAAAGGACAATTGCTTAAATGATATCCTTGAGGGAATGGGATCTAGCTGGAGGTTAGGCTCATGGATACTGATCATTCATCCTTAATAAAGGGGAAGGCAGAGGATATGGCCAAGGATACTGGTAAGTCAGTAGGTGTGCTGGGAGTATGTGGGATGTCTGATTTGATTCTCTTTTCTTGGTAAAATATGAAGCAAGGCCATCAGCTGAGTGTGAGGATGGGAGAGTGTTGGAGATTTGAGGGAGAAGATGCAAAACAGTTGTCTAGGATCTTACTACCCCAGACTGGCAGCATTTGTGTCACTTGGGAGCTTGTCAGAAATACAGCCTCTCAGCCCTGCCCCAGCTCTACTGGATCAGAATATTCCTTTTTACAATATGTCTGGTTGATCTGTATACTCATTCAAGTTCGAGAACTACTGGACTAGGTAACTGTAGTAATACTGCTTGTCAGCACCATGGACCCACTAGGCTACTGGTCATTAATTTGGAGTGAGACCCCTTGGCATGGCCAGCTGGGCAGGTGGTGGTGAAGAGTACACATAGATGGATTTAACCAGGCTTGGGGTTTTATCAGGTGATTTTGATAAAGGGAGAGCAGGGCAAGAGAATTGAGGATATATGCAAGGGAATAATTATAATGTTGGACCACAGAGAAGGAAGAAAGGATAGGAAGGGTGTAGGAGACGGTGAAAAAGTGGTAGGATCCGTGCTTTGTAAATGCACTGAGGTAGAAGAGTTGTTGATATTGGATTACAGAGGGAATGAGCTGTGGAATGACAGCTGATAGCTTTTGGAGAGTGAAATGCTTAAATTATGACATTGTTATACTGACATTGCACATTTTTCTCTGGATTAGTTCTGATTATGATTTTAAAGAAGCAAGTATTTTCTCCTCCCAAATTTTAAGAAAATGAAAACCACAATTAATTGTTAGAGGGCCTAATCAAGGAAATGAGTCTTATAATCAGAATTAAATAAGTATTCATCCATTTTGCCAATTAACTTTTTTAGGAGTTACTATGAAGCCAATGATGTTACTTCAGCTATTAACATAATTGATGAAGCTTTCTCAAAACACCAGAGCCTAGTCTCCATGGAAGATGTTAACATAGCAGCTGAACTGTGTATTTCTAACAAGCAGTATGACAAAGCTTTGGAGGTAGGAATGTTTGTGTTTTTTTATTAGGCTTTGAACATGTATCTGTGTTCTAGAAATTCTTAAAAATTGGCTGTTCCTCATTTTAATTATATATTAAATTATGTATATATTTAAAGGCTGTATGGAAATAATTGATTTCTAGATTTTGTTGTAATTCAGTATGAAATATAAAATATCGTTATCATATAATAAAAGATATTGCCATTAACATAGGTGCCAGGTGTGTTGCTTTATAAGATGGCAGGACTCTACAGTCAGACAAATTGCTATGATATGGTTCTTAAGCTAGTGGGGGAAAGTAGGTTGGTTTGTCACAGAGGAATTATATATATTTAGTTAGTGTTAATATGATATAAAAATGTTAATATATCACAGATTTCTTATTTTAAAAAGACTGTTCCTTTTTATAGCCCCGTTTTATATTGTAGGAATGATTTGAATTAACTGTACAAATCTTTGCATTATAAAAGGTTTTTCATACATAACTGTTATTTCCTTTTTTTCCCATTCTTTTAGGTAATTACAGATTTTTCTGGAATTGTGCTGGAAAAGAAAACTTCAAAAGAAGGCACCTCAGAAGAGAATAAAGGTTGTAGTTTCCTCTGCATAGGAAAGCGTATATAATTCTCTCTTACTAATGTAGTATTTTATGGTGAAAAGTTATTTCATAATGTGGTGAGTTGACAGTTAATATTGTCATAGCAAAGTTTTCCAAGAAGTATTTTTTTCCTTGGAGAGATTTCCAGTCTTTTTCTTGTGAGTATTGACTTACAAGTAGTCTTTTAAAAATTTTGTTTGGAGTCCCTTTTATTTCTCAGTGTGTTCATTTGAACTTGGCATTTCTCATCGACTCAGGGTCTTTTTCATTCATTCTTATAGGAAAAAAGAATGAATTACTGAGCAGCTTATCAAAACCTTTAAGTTTAAAGGTTTTGAATCACTTGATTTTAGGCATGCATCTCATTCAACGTAAAGTTGACTTTTACTTTGTGATTTGATCTGAAAGCAAGGTTTTTGCTTTATATATCTGTACATAATCTCAACTGTATCTTTAATGAGTATACTGAGATTTACTTACCTTTCTTGCTGAAAGTTAAAACACATAGATAAATTTTAGTGGACAGTGTCTTTGTTTGGACTGCTATAACAAAATACCCTACACTGGGTAATTTATAAACAACAGAAATTTATTGCTCACATTTATGGAGGATGGGAAGTTCTAAGATCAAGCGTCAGATTTGATTTCTGGTTAGGGTGCTTTCCTCATAGATGGTGCCTTCTTGCTGTGTGCTCACATGGCAGAAGGGGCAAATAAGCTCCTTCAAACCTCTTTTATAAAGACACAAGTCCCATTGACCTGATCACCTCCCAAAGATCCCACCTCTTAATACGATCGCCATGGGAGTTAGGTCTCAACATATGAATTTTGGGAGGATACAAACGTTCGGACCATTGCAAACAGTGTTTCTAGAAAGAAAATCAAAATGATAGAGTTTGGATTATAGAATGCATATCTAATATAGATAGAATCCCATTTTAGTAAAGTCAAAGGCTAATTAAAATGACTGCATTGTGGCTGGGCAGCGTGGTTCATGCCTGTAATCCTAGCACCCTGGGAGGCTGAGGCGGGATGATCACTTGATCTCAAGAATTCGAGACCAACGTGACCAAGAGCAAGACTCCGTCTCTACAAAAAATGGAAAAATTAGCTGGGTGTGGTGATGTACACCTGTAGTCCCAGCTACTCCGGAGGCTGAGGCAGGAGGATCACTGAGCCCAGGAGTTTGAAGTTGCAGTGAGTGAGCTACGATGATACCACTGCACTGTAGCCAGAATGATGGAGCGAGACTTCATTTCCAAAAAAAAAAAAAAAAAGACTGCATTGTGTTTAGTCCTTATTCAGACTGATGTAGCCTTGAGTCAGATAGACATGGTTCTTGTCCTCATGGAGCTTATATTCTAATGTGAGTAAATTTACATGGTAGGTAAATTCTGCTCTCACTGAGCAGAATAAATATCTAAGCTGTATTTCTGATATCAGTTATTGTCTTAGAGCTCAGTGATTAAAAAAACACAAAACAGTCTCTTAATTAAAGTTGTCCAAATCCTCCTATGACTTGGCAATTTTAGGCAGTACAGTGATCTCTCAGTGTCCATGAGAAATTGGTTCAGGATACACCCCACCCTCAATACCAAAATCCTTAGATGTTCAAATCTCTCATATAAAATGGTATAGTATCTGCATATAACCTATACATATCCTCCTGTATACTTTAAATCATCTTTAGATTACTTGTAATACCTAATACAATATAAATGATGCTATGTAAATAGTTTTTACTGTTTTTTAATTTATATTATTTTTATTATTGTATTTTTTTCCCTAGTATTTTCCATCTGTGATTGGTTGAATCTGCAGATATGAAACCCAAAGATACTGAAGGCCAACTGAATTATAATTTATATGATAAGTTCTGTAAAACAGATCAAATTATTTAATTTTATTCCACCACTTAAGATGTATCTCTAATGTCCTTCTATACTTCGGGTTTTTCTCAACTGGAAGCACATAAACTTATTTGGAATTTACTAGAGTTTACAAAACACAAAATACTTTAAATGTGGATGAAAATTCCTTTAATTTCCTAGGGCTTTAAAATCTGTTTTGCTGTAATGAAATATTAGAAAACAACACAATAGTATTCTATACTTTTCTTAGCCTCTTTGTTTTGAAGTCTAAAAAGAGCTTTCAGTTCTAGAAGAAACAAGAGAGAGTTCATACACCCTGGTCATTTTTGTCTCTTTTTAGTTCTCTGTAGTTTTGATAGAAGGTGTGGGAGTTTATTTATGTTTTGGATAGGTACATAAAGTATTAGGAAAGGAATAGGAAGGATACTTCCTACCAAAGGACAGACCAAAGGATGTATAAGAACTTATGTATTAATAGAGTTGGCCAAAATTAGAATCAACTGTGGAATCATTTGCTTTCAATGAAGTGAGGTCTTACATAAGAAGATACACATCCTAAGCTTGCATATAGGAACTGCTTCTTGTCTGTGTGTTCCACAGCTCATGAGAATGTTACCTGCACTATACCTGATGGTGTGCCAATAGATATCACGGTCAAGCTGATGGTCTGCCTTGTACATCTCAACATCCTTGAACCACTTAATGTAAGTAACATTAAGATCTGCATTTGAGATGCTTCAGATCAAATCCACAATCTGTTTTCTTTAAATGACAAAAAACTATTAATATTATATAACTTGACCCTAGATTTTCACATTTCTTAATAACTAGGGAGGGCACAATAAGCATCATATTTTTGTATGAATGTCTTATAAAAGCTAAAAGTGTTTTGGAATTGGGCTCATAATAATTTGTTTTTCTTTTAAAATGAGAACAATCTAGAGATGAGAATTTTAGATTGGGCTTTTTTAGACAATTGGTAATAATTCTGACAGCTGATTCTCCTTTGCCAACTTTGGACCAAGTATTTCATTGAACAAAAAATGTATTGGGCTACTTTGTAGACCTTAGGATAAGGAATTCAATAAAATATACAAATCTCTAGCCTCATGGACCTTTTATAATGGGGTTAGATGGATAATAAAATAAAAACATGGGATATTGGTGATAAGTGTTCTGGAGAAAAATCAAACAGGAAAGAAAAATAGGGAATATTGAGGGTGGGGGAAAGTTGCAATTTTTAATAGGGGAGCCAGGAAAGATTTCCCTGAAAAGGTGACACTTGAATAATGACCTGAAGGAAGTGAGGAAGTAAATTAGAGGGATATCTGAGGGAAGAGCTTTCCAAAAACATGAGCAAACACAGAAGCCCGGAGCTGTGGGATATTTGCCTTGTTAGAGGAAGAGCACAACAGATCAGCATTGTCTTAGTTCCTGCAATGCCTTCCTTTTAACACATCCACAAAATGTGTTGAATAGGTCAATGATGTAAGTATGAGGATTTTAAAATAGAAATACAGAAGTGAATAGAAAAATGATCTCTTAAAGCTGTTTTTATTAAGCCTTGCTCCTTTTCGGCTTGCCTTATATAACTGATATATATGTTAAAAAGAGAGTTATGGATAGATGCACACATTTGTAATGAATGTTTAACTTTAGAATTTTATTTGGGGTCTAGCCTCTCTTGACAACACTAGTGGAACAGAATCCTGAAGACATGGGAGACTTGTATCTAGATGTTGCCGAAGCTTTTCTGGATGTTGGCGAATACAATTCTGCACTTCCCCTCCTCAGTGCACTCGTTTGCTCTGAAAGATATAATCTTGCAGTAGTTTGGCTTCGGCATGCAGGTAATATTTTTTTTGTGGCAGGGAGAAGTTTTAATCATATAAGCAGGCAAAAACTTATTTTCCCAAGGTGATAATAATTATGATAGGTGCAAGTATTTCTGATTTTAGGGCAGCTGTTTGAAAGTGAGTATTTTAAAATTGTCTTGCTAGGCTAACTAAGTGATTTTCCCCTCATTAATGCTTTGGAGGAATGATTCGTTTAATGATACCAGAGTACAGTTGGAAGGACTAACATGTCCCTTAAATGCCTGTCTTCTACCTGTCTTAACCATAGGCTCTGGTTTCCAGTAGTGGATAGTCACATTTGGGGTGAAATCTAATTTTTAAAAAATTTTTACAGTAAAGATTTATATTTAATATCTTATTTTGAGAGAAAATATTTAATGTATTTCCAATTCTCTTTGAGCCACATATATGGTCAGGATTGGAGTTTGTCAGTCATTTTATTGCACTGTGCCTAAGTCCACAGTAATCTGAAATAAATCATTTAGAGTGGAAAAAATAGCTTAAGAAACACAACTAAATCTCTTAAGATATATATGAAAGGAAAAAATATTCTGATAGAATTTCCTACTGAGTTAACATAAAAGATACATTAAAAATTGAATAGTCTTGGTTTCAAATATTACATGATGGCAGAAAGTTCTGTAACTAGAGAAGCGTTGATGGACATGTTGGGGCAGTAGCTCACTTACATCACAGACATGAACTAGGAAAGAGAACACTTAATGATTAAGGTAACACCTTTCTGTTTAGATGAGTTAACATGAATACAACATGAGCAGAGAGTTTGAGTTTTTATTGCCTTTCTAAGGCTGTACTATTGAAACTGCTCCTGTGTTAGTAATAGGAGGTACTTTAAAAATCCTATTTAATTATGAACATGATTCTGATAAATGCTTTTTCCATTTTGAGCCCATGTAGCTTGAGACGATTTGAAAATATCTCAGAGACATCTAAGAATCAGAAAGAAATTTGGGATCAGGATATAAGAAAGATAATTAGAGGAGTTGAATGTTTGTAGCATAACAACATAAAATAGAAAAATACCTTTAAAAGTAAAAAATGAAAAAAATGTAAGAAATGCCATTGCGATGATCCATTTGTATTAGTATTCTTCCTTTATTATCAAAATTTAACCTAAAGATGATGGTTGGGAGAGATCTGAGAAAGCAGTTGGAGGGAAAAATTATTTAGGAGGTAATTGCAGTGAAAAAGGAATGATGAAAAGGGCCTAGATTACTGATGAGGTTAGCAGGATGGAGAGAAGAAATGTTTACAGGGACTGGTTTTCATGTTCAAATGATAGAACTTAAGTGACTGATCGGGCATAAAGTTTGAGGAATAGGGCCCAATGACCTCACCTCTGAGAACTTACCCTGAGGAACTAATTGAGTGGAATGAAAGGAGGTAATTTATATTGGGGATCACAAAACTTAGGAACCTGGTGGGTAACAAATGAGTGGAGTGGGCAAGTGAGAGTAGTAGAGGTTAGAAGTGAAGAGTCCTGTTTAAAGGGCTGTTTCTCAGCATGGACAATGTGCCTTATGGAAATGGGGGTGCCCACTGTTTCCAAATTCAGAGTTTTCAAAAGAAACCAGTACCTTGGATTTTATAAAAATCCTAATTTTTAAAAATGTTAAGCAATTAATTTTAAAAGAACTGTGGCCCAATAAAATATATCTGTGAATTAAATTGGTCTTCCACTTGTGAATTCTGGCTCATATACATGAAGATGTTTACTGCAGTGTTATTTATTAGAGTAAAAATTTGAAAACAACTTAAATGTCAAATAATATGGTTAAATAATCGATTTGATTATTATGTAACCATTCAAAATGCCAACGAAGACATGGGACAATGTTTAAAATGTAGTGCTACGTGAATAAAGCCGAGCCCCAGATTGTAAGTGTGCACTGCTTACATTTTTATGGCAATTTGAATTTAGTTAGATAGGTTGATAGATTAATCAATTGATAGAGATTAGAAGGGATAGTTGTTTTAAAGCACTAGAAATATGCATTCATTTTTCTTGTTTTTTTTTTTTTTTTTTATGTTGCTATCTTTTAAAATGGAAAAATGATTTTGGCCAGTTTACAAATCTGTAGTTCGTACTTACGCTTTATTTTAACATCATCTCAGAATGTTTAAAGGCCTTAGGCTACATGGAACGTGCTGCCGAAAGCTATGGCAAAGTGGTTGATCTGGCCCCTCTTCATTTGGATGCAAGAATTTCACTTTCCACCCTTCAGCAGCAGCTGGGCCGTCCTGAGAAAGCTCTGGAAGCTCTGGAACCAATGTATGATCCAGATACTTTAGCACAGGATGCAAATGCTGCACAGCAGGTAGGCGATGTGACATACAAGGAAGTTTTTCTGGGTAGCTTGTATTTTAACTTTGTCCCCAGTTAAGGATGTCTGTGCAGGTTATATCAAAGTTTTATTTTAGTATATTACATTCAGTGGTCTCAAAAAATGATTTTGAGTCTTAAGGTTCAGCCACTTACTAAATATTATAAATTATAGTTTCTAAAATATTGGATCTTAATTATAGTGAAAGATCATAAGGTGAATGCGCTTAAGGTTTGATTTTTTAAAACAAAACTTTTTTTATGTAAATAAAACTTAAAACTTATAAAAAAATCTTGTTACATTTATTATCATGTGCTTATTTAGGAACTGAAGTTACTACTTCATCGTTCTACTCTGTTGTTTTCACAAGGCAAAATGTATGGCTATGTGGATACCTTACTTACCATGTTAGCTATGCTTTTAAAGGTGGGTAATGAACTTTCTTTATATTTTTGACTTTTTAAATGTTTAGTATTTTATTTAAATTTAGATTATACTGCTTTAAAATTGTTTTATTAAACTCAAACTTTTTAAGGTGAAAGTCAGATAAAGATAAAAAAACTTTTAGAGATCAGTGGTATATAATTAAAAATTCTTGATGGTAGATTAAGTGAAATAAAATCTTTCCTAATACATATTTAGAAAAGTGAGAACCATAGTATTATCAATTATTGGCCCTGTACACAGTGCTGTGTGCCAAAATTCTTCACTTTGCAAAAGTGTATTCCAGATCTGACATCTTTTCTTAGCCTGGCTTTTTGCAGGGAGGTGGCTGTGTGTGTATGTGCACGTGTGTGTATACATGTTATAATGCTAATATGAATTGCCTTTTTCCTTTCTAAGGCGAGTAGTGTGACCGAAAATTCCTTTGGTGAGAAAAAAAATAAGTCAATTCATACTACTATTAGGTTTTTTGTTTTTTTTTATGTAGTAATTTTGCCTCCTTTTCTCTTACTAAAGGAGGTTTCAGTCACACTTGTAGTATTTGTGGCCCATAGGTTTTCTTGAAAAAATTACTGTTTAAAGCTGGGTGTAGTGGTGTGCATCTATAATCCCAGCTACTTGGGAGGCTGAGGTGGGAGGATCTCTTGAGCCCAGGAGTTTGAGTCCAGCCCAGGCAACATAGTGAAACCTTCCATTTCTTTAAAAAAAAAAAAATTATCGTTTAAAAACTCTCAAATTATCATCTTAATTCAGGTAGCAATGAATAGAGCCCAAGTCTGTTTGATATCCAGTTCCAAATCTGGAGAGAGGCATCTCTATCTAATTAAAGTATCAAGAGACAAAATATCAGACAACAATGACCAAGAGACAGCAAATTGTGATGCAAAAGGTAATTATGTCATTTGCTTTATTATGTAAAACCTGGCTGAATTGAAAAAGACTCATGGAGTAACATTTGACAATAATCTAATTGAAAATATATCCTTTTCAAATGAAATTTTCTAATCTAAATCTCTCAAGTATAATAAAATCATTTTATGTTAAAGGAAATATTAAATGTAAATACTTTAAAAAATTGAAAGCATCTGCTTTTGTGAAAAAAAGTAAAACAAAGCTTTTGACTTAAGAAAATATATTTCAAGAAATTTTTGAAGATTAGATGACAGTACAGATTATTTGTCCAGTGACTTCAGTTACATATATTCCATTCTCTATTAAATTCATTTTTGACAAATGTAGCAAGTTATATAAACTCTTTGAAAATAAGTTGCCGTGACCCCGTCTCAAGTAATATGACTTTAAAAGATATCTATTTTTAGTTATAAGAACATTAAGCATGTTTAGGTGAGGTTATTGCTCAGAGAACTTTGGAAATGACCTAGGCTATAAACTGGAGATGTCAGTCAGGCAGAAGATGATTTTATTGTTAATTAATTGAGCAAACATTTATTAAATCATTACTATAGGCATTATTAGAGTCAGAGGAAGGGCGGGCGGGCTCAGCAGCTCATAATCTAGCTATAAATGCCTCAGAGCCCTCCATCTCTCCAGTTCATTGATTCAGGATTTGTCCCAATAGCTCTACCTCTGCAGCATGAATTTTGGACCAAGTTGTATTTTTCTCTGTATCTGATCCTGCCTGTTTTCTTTCAGTGATTCCTCATTTTGGGTCCATTGTTGCTCACTCAACATTTTCTCACTGATATTTTCTTACGTTGCTCTATTCCCTTCATAACTGTTATATTTAGAGAATGTGTAATATTCCACTGGATGGTGGTTCCATATTTTATTTATTTATTTATTTGGTATATGATTCCTTCTGATAATTTTCTTTTATACATAATAATGTAGTGAGCATCTTCATAAAAATAGATTTATCCATATTTTGATTGTTTAGGATAGATTCCCAAAAGGGAAATTACTGGATCAAAGATAGTAAAAATTTTTTATGGCTTCTGATATTTCTCAAGGGTTATAACAGAGGGGCTTCTTACAGAGAAATAAGAGAAGGAGGTTGTTAAGGATAAGAGAAATTTTAAGGCAGAGAAAAGAAAATTGAGATCAGAAAAGATCAAGAGCAACCTGAATCTCAAAGTATGAATTTGAATGCCTTGTATGTGTAGAATCCTCTGTCAGACTGCAGTCATGGGAAGCACACTTGTTCTGCGCTGGAGGAGCACATATCCTGCCTAGCAAGGAACAATGCAAATGAAGTTAGCTGGACCTTGTAGAGAACAAGTCAGAGTCAGAACTACCTGGGATTACAGATTTGCAGGCAGAGCAGAAGGGTGTAGCATTTAAGGAATAAAAATAAGCAGCTCCCCTCTTCTCATCTTTGTCAGCACAGTGTTGGCAAGAATTCAGGCCCATGGTTAAGTTTTTCTTAAAATTGATGATTTGAATTTTTCTAATGCTGCTATTTCTGGAAATACAGTGTCCCACCTGGTTTTCATTGGTCTCATTTTAGCAATATTTGCTGTCCTCACAAGCGTCTTGACAAAAGATGACTGGTGGAACCTTCTCTTGAAGGCCATATACTCCTTATGTGACCTATCCCGATTTCAAGAAGCCGAATTACTTGTAGATTCTTCATTGGAATATTACTCATTCTATGACGACAGGCAAAAACGCAAAGAACTAGAATACTTTGGTCTGTCTGCTGCAATTCTGGACAAAAATTTCAGAAAGGCATACAACTATATCAGGTGACTTTCTAATATTTTAATTAGATTCTCTGATAGAATAAGTACATTTACTTTATTTTTAGCTCTCCTGTTGCTTCCTGGTTGATTCAGTTCAGTGGTGATTCTCAGGCAGTATTTGAGAAAATGGACTTTAGAGCCAGACTTCCTGGGTTTGAATCCCAGCCCTGACACTTAACTGGCTGTGTGACCTTAGGCTAGTTATTTAACCTCTAGTGCATAAGTCTTCCCATTTATAAAAGGACATCATAATACTACCACCTCATAGGATTGTTATGAGGGTTAAAGCCTTTTAACAATGTGTGGCAGATATTGTTGTTAGTAGTTGTTATTTAGTGCTCATTGTACTGCAGCTGTTGTGAGCAGGGAGAGAAAAAGTGAAACTTAAACCACTTCTGGTTTTTAGTTCAAAGTTTTGTTGAAAAGCAGAAATAAGATGTAGAAACACGATCATATTTTGGGGAAAAAAAACTTTCATTGTGTGAGAGGTTTTGCTTAAATAGATTGAAACATTCTACGTTTCCATACTGAGGGATGGTGCTTTTCAATATTGATAGGATGGCACTGATGGGTTTCATTTTTAGAAATCAGGAAGATTGTCATTTTACATTATTTTCCTCCTCACCCTCTTTCTGCAATTTTAGGATAATGGTAATGGAAAATGTCAATAAACCCCAGCTCTGGAACATTTTCAATCAAGTTACCATGCACTCCCAAGATGTGCGCCATCATCGCTTCTGTCTCCGATTAATGCTGAAAAACCCAGATAATCATGCACTGTGTGTCTTAAATGGACACAATGCATTTGTATCTGGTAGTTTTAAGCATGCACTTGGTAAGTGTCCTAGCACATGATTTGTCAAGCATAGATAGTGTGGTGCTTAAGAGCCCAGCCTCTGGAGTGGAACATTAAATAGCAGCCCCACTGTGGCAAATTATTCTATCTCCCTCTGCCTCAGCTTCTTTACTCTAAAATGGAGATAATAATTGGACCTACCTTTCAGATTATTCTGAAAATTAAATGAGTCAATATAAAGTGCTTAAAACAGTGCCTGGCAGTAAGTGGCGGTAAGTATCAGCAGTAATTAACATTTGTTAATTCTTACTAAGCTTTGGTTGTAAAAAGCTCATGTAGGTCTTGTAATTCATTGTAAAGGTCAACAGTTCTCCCTGCTTAGGCTTATTTTTAAAATAATTTTCATTAATTATGGATGTTTTGCCCCCTGATTTTAATTTGCTATAGTGCAAAAAAGGATTTAAGATATGCTGATACTTCATTCCTTTAGGAGACAAATCTGTATATTGAGATTTATTTACATGGTGCTTATTCTAATTAAACTGAGGAAAAATTCATTAATCATTTTATAATAAGGAATTTCTATAATAAGGAATCAGAAACAAGTACAAAAATACCTAACCAAATGTTTAAAATTAGGCATGTATTTCCTGCTGCCTAAAAGCTAGTGTGGCCAAGTTCATTTCTTCTGAATAAACTGTGATTTTTGACTATTTAATACTTTTATGTTTCTTTGTGCATGGCTGGTGTTTTTATAATTGTTCAGCCAGTAACATCAAATGTTTAAACTTTCCTCTTTTTTTCTATGCTTTTGGGAATTGTTTAATGTTAAGAAAATATACAATAAATATTCATTTTCCTATATTAGAAACTTTTACAAAAGGTAAAAATAGAAAAGTCCAAAGGACAGTTTACCATCTTTGCTGCTAAAGAGATTCTGTGGTGCCATTCCTTCCAGAATAGAAGCTGGAAGGAATAGAAGTTTTTAGCATATGCTATATTATTCCTTTATGAGAACAACTTGCTTAAATTTGCCTAATTAAGCTTTTGACATGAGGTAATTGTATATATGAAATACATGGAATTCATAAAACCTCAAATTCTTACTATTGGATACATTTAGCTTTCTCAGGAAAAACAGAATAGTTGCTCATTTGGGAAAACACTACCCATAACATAAAAAACAAAACAAAGCTTCCCTTTTCTTACCTCCATGATCCATCACATTTGAATTTATAAAACATCAATTAATTTTACAAAAGAATTCACCAAAAGACACATTCCTACATTGCTTTCAAAATAGATTTATGATCATAATTGATAAATTATTTATTTTGGAAGTATTACTCCACATAGAAATGTCTAGCTGTGCCTAGAAAAAAGTTACTTTTAGTTACTCATACTAATGTTCATGGTCAGGACACGTGCATGGGGAATTTCTATTGTGTTATATGTTATACATTGTTGTAAAATTCAAATTCATGGGCTGATATTTATCATGTACACTTTGTATATGTTAAAATCAGTAACATTTAGCCTTAAAATACATTTGAATAAGTGTTGAAGAAATAAGGAGCATTTTTCTTGTCATACCATCTGACACCACTGCTCTTTTTCCAGGACAGTACGTGCAAGCCTTTCGTACTCACCCCCATGAACCTCTCTATAGCCTCTGCATAGGCCTAACCTTTATTCATATGGCATCTCAGAAGTATGTGTTAAGGAGACATGCTCTTGTTGTACAGGTAATTCATTTGGATTTCTCATTACTTGATTTTGTGTTTCTTAGAAATGAATACATTTAATGCTTTTTAAAAATCCAGTTTCCAAGTAATACGCAATGCTTAGTACACATGTCAGGAGACCCCAACACTTGTCCCTATGTTCAGCACTCACGAGACTCAGCATACAGTTGTACTATGGCTAAGACTTACTATGCGATGTAAGGACACACCCTCAGCTCATAGGGGAAAAAGACAGAGGCAAAAAAACCTAGAGGAATCCACACGCAGGGTTCCTTATAGTCTAGGGACCTGGAATCTCTAGCCATCCTAGGTCCTGAAGATTCATTTAATTTAAATTAGTTTTTAAAAGTGTAATAAGACATACATATGATAATATATGAGGAGTGTGACTGTTTCTTTACACCATCACCAACAAATGGTTCTTTTAAAATTTTCTTCTTGGTTCTTATAACAATTCAAAATTATGTTGTTTTCTTGTTCATTTTTTATATGTTTGATGCTTCCAAAATATGATATGGTATAGACATGTTTTTTCAGTAGGTTGGGAAGGAAAGAAAATGTTGGCTTGAATGGAATAGCAAGATCTAGAGTAAAGGATTTTTGTTTTTTGTTTTTTTAAAGTAAAATGGCACACTAAAAGCCCCAACTTAAGCCTTATATAAGGTATACATGTAACAAAATATTTGACTCCTTTAATATTTTAAAATTAAAAAAAAATTTTTAAAAATTGTTAAAGGAAAGCTTAAATTGATAATTGTTTAAACTAGGTAATGGGGTTCATTAAAGTAGTCTCTTTTGTATATTTGAAAATAACCATAAAGAAACCCCTGAAAAACAAAAACTCCTAAGTTTTTCTTCTATCTTTTCCTCCAAGCTGCTTTTTCTTCATTAATGGATGCTTTTTGGTAATGTAGGATTGTTTATAAATTAAACAAACATTTATTGAGCCCTGATTATGTGCTAAGAACTGGGGATGTAGCAGTGAGTGAGTACACACACAGGCAGAATTTCTTGCCCTCATAAAATTTTGGTAAAAATTTAATGGGAAATTTTTATGGATTAACTCATTACATAGGTAAAATGTATAGTTTTGTTGGCCTGGTAGGGCAAAAATTCATGTACTTCAAAGTAATTTGGAAGCTAAATTTCAAATTACTATGATAGTAAAATAACAGGTTTCAAATGATTGAGAATAGAGAAGAAACAAGAGGTAAGTAATGGGAATTCATTGTACTAATCTCTACTTTTGTGTATGTTAAACATTTTCCATTAAAAAGTTTCTAAACAGATTTTACTGTAAATAGCGTAATTTCTGAAATTGTTTTCTGATAGTTCTTCATGCTACAGGACTGCAATTTTCCTTTATGCTACCTTAAAAAAAAAAGGCTAATTTTTTATAGTTTACTACATTTCTTACCTTTATATCATATTGTAAGAGTAAAATCATGTTTCCTTACTTCTACCTTTATTTAATGTATAGATAGTGAAAACACTGGGCCTTTTAGTAATTAATTTGATTAAGATGTTTAAAATGTAACATAATTAACATCAAAGGAACTTTTTTTTCCATTTAAACTATATGCTTTTGTCTTTTTTGGAGTTTTTATATTTGATGATTCATAGTTCTTACAGGATAAAGCCCATGTTATCTAGTTTTTAAATCATTAAATATTATCTGAATAGTCTTTCAATTGTCAAGGAGAATATCCTCTTAAATTTGTTAAAAATTTCTAAAAAGGCAACAGGTAACTCCCATTATTGTATCAGAAGACCTAAAAGTTTCATTTGGGTTACAGTTCATTTGGGACTACTCTTTTTCTTCATATTTTTATCTTTAATTTTTATTATGTATTTATTTACAAAGGAAAATTTGTGACCATTTTATTATATAGCAGATCACGCAGGGAATAATTACATTCTATATTCATAAATTAGTTGATTTACTCCTAATTCCTTAAGTAATATATTAGGACACATGCAATCTGTAACTTTCAGTAGATGATAAAAGTTGAAGTTGTATTAAAAGGGAAAGTGAATATGGGAAGAGGTGAAGCAGCAGGTTCTTTTTGGACGTGGTAACACACAGGGCGCCTGCATCAGTATTGCTTTGCTCTGAAATAGTTTTCTCCATAGAATCAGACGTTCTCAGGAGAAAAAGAATTCCAGTGTTTTGGGTTTAAAGGGTAATTATGGTCCTGAGAGATAACTTATAAAAGGTACAATTTACCCTGAAAGGTTAAATGTAGTCAAGTAAATTTGCTCCTCAGAGTAAACCTTTCTAAACTATTCTAAGGGCTCAGGTTTTGTATCTTGCTCAAGTTTTTAGGCATGTATCTCAAACCAAAAAGTTTATTGGCCTATAATGCCACAAAAGCCAACTTGAAACCATTTAAAAAAAAAAATCTTGTTTACTACAGATTATACTCTGGTAGATAGTTTTAACATTTGGCTCTGTTTTCTGTGAATATTTCTGTCCCTAGCTTAAAGAAAAAAATTCTATTACATCTTCAGAAGAGCTATGTTTTGACACCTTACTACACACTAATATGACACTACACTAAATAGATAATGATCTTGTAAAACTGGACTATGCCTTTTTAAAAAAATTTGCATTCCTGGGGCTGGGCGCAGTGGCTCACACCTGTAATTCTAGCACTCTGGGAGGCCGAGGCGGGCGGATTGTTTGAGCTCAGGAGTCCGAGACCAGCCCGAGCAAGAGCAAGACCCTGTCTCTATTAAAAATTAGAAAGAAATTAATCAGACAACTAAAAACATATAGAAAAAATTAGCCGAGCATGGTGGCGCATGCCTGTAGTCCCAGCTACTTGGGAGGCTGAGGCAGAAGGATTGCTTGAGCCCAGAAGTTTGAGGTTGCTGTGAGCTAGGCTGACGCCACAGCACTCTAGCCCAGGCAGCAGAGTGAGACTCTGTCTCAAAAAACAAAACAACAACAACAAAAAAAATATACACAAAACTATAAAACAGTGCTGAAAAAAATTGAAGAAGACCTAAGTAAATGGAAAGACATCCCATGTCCATTCACTGGAAGATTGAATAATGTTTAAAAGGCAGTAATCCCCAAATTCAATGCAATCTCTATCAAAATCCCAGCTGGCTTTTTTGCAGAAAATTACAAGCGATTCTAAAATTTACATGCAAATTCAAGAAACCAGGAGATACAAACGTTCTTAAAAAATACCAAAGTTGGAAGACTCAGTCTTCTTGATTTTGAAACTTAGTACACAGCTACAGTAATCAAGACGGTGTGGTGCTGGCATAAGAATAGCTGCATAGATCAATGCAATAGAATTGTGAGTCCAGAACGGAACTTCCATCTTACACCATTCACAAAAGTTAACTCAAAATGGTCACAGACCTAAATGTAAGAGCTAAAACTATAAAACTCTTAGGAAAAATGAACAAATCTTTATGATTTTGCATTAGAAATGGTTTCTTACATATGACACCTAAAGCACAAACAAAAAAAAAGATACAATAGACTTCATCAAAATTAAAAACTGTTGTGCTTCAAAAGACACCTTGAAAAAAGTGAAGAAGACACCTATTGTTCGCAGAACATCTCTTTACGGCAGAAATATTTCTTTCCCAGAGATGATACTTTTCAATGTACAATCAGGTTTAAAAGAGGTGAAATCTTAGAAGAAATTATTGAACTCATTGATTGACCTGAGGAAGGGTGTTGGTTCTCCATACTAGAGCCCTTCCTTGTCTCCTGATATCTGGGACCCCAGTTCTCCGGGCAGGTGCTATGGCAGCCCTTCCCAACACAATCTCTAGGGGTGGATGCAATGTCTAAGGATTTCAGTTTCATGTCAAAAAAGCCATTGGAATTGCCTCTCTCCATCCAGCTGCCCCATCCTAGAGATTAGTAAACATTCTGGTTTGCCAAATATTTAAATGTTAAGAATAGCTTGAAAGAAATAGACTGCCCGTCCTGCAAATCCATGTATGAGCGTGTTTCACTTTGGGGTGCTGCTTGTAGATGTTATCTACACGCCAGCCTATGAGGTCTGTCATGCCTACGCTATTCGTGCCTTGGCGTCTGTGTTAGGGCATAATTTCCAGTAGTCAGTTTCCAAATCCTTTCACACTTTACCTTTGCTTTTCTCATCTGCTCAGCTGCTCTCTTCCCTGTCCTCATGCACATTAATCTGATATAAGATCCTTTGACCCCATCATGCTTTGTTAGTGTGGGACTGTTGGACACATTTCCTTGACACAAGTCATTCCCAGGCAGACGTCTGTATAGATTGATTATAACATTTCACCATCACTTCGCAGGCAGTTATGCTTTTATCTAAGGCAGCTTGTGATTCTAATAAGATCCCAAAGCAGGACATGAACAATTAGAGCAGCAAAGCATATCTTAGCAGAGCCCTATGAGTTAATCTGGCACAAGAATTCTGCCCCCCACCCCCATTTCACCCCTAGGTCTACTCCCACCCTTTGTAACTAAGGTAAACTGAGCAAGTTGCTATTCCTTCCATTCTGAAAGACCCCAATCAGTACATATTTGTTCCTGATATACAAAGCACATTTATTGACTCTGTACTATAGGGCATGCCTATCCTATACACTCAGAAGACACAGATGTGCCCCCAACCCCGAAGAAGATATATAGTGTTCAGATTCCCAAATTCTAATCCAATCCTGCAACTGTATCAGAATCATTGAGAGTGGGATCTAGAAAAATGTTTCTATGATAAACAGATAATTAGATAATAACTGATCTAGAATAGGATTTCTCAAATTTGCTCACCTGTGGTTCCTTTTAATAAATATAAAAACCTCACATTATGGATAGAGAGTCATTTCCAATTCAAAATTGCTCTCCTTAAGAATTTTCTGAAGGGGTACAGGTATAAAGTTTTAGCAATTAAGTATTGCCACCAGCTAGGGATAATTTGTCAAACTTTGTTTTTTAAAAGCGATGGGTGCTTCTTCCTCACTTTTTGCTAACCAATTCCCTTTGCCATTTTGAAAATTACTCACGTATAGTATCTAAAAGTGATAATAGGTCCTCATAGTCTTTTCTCCAAATCTCTTTTTATTCCTTCTCCTGTCTAACTATCCCACACACTTTAAAACTCATCATTTTATAAAACCTCCTTCTTTATTAGTTCTAATGCCTCATGAGTAATTAACTGACAATTTACAGGCAAGATGTGCTTGTAACATTAATGAGGACAAAAGACGAGTAAGAGTAAGAAAGAGCCCAGGTTAAGCTGGTCGTTGTAGTTAAGCAGGTGAGCCAGGTATAAACAGCAGAAGAACTCCACTGTGCCCGAATGGACCACCTCCCAAAGTATATGATACTCAGAGGGTGCTCAGGTCAATCTGATTTTCCTATGACAAACCTCTACACATACCAATAGAGACCAATGTTTTTCCTTGTCTAGCTAGAATTTCACATGTCCACTTAGCTCACTGTCTTTTAGTTAATCCTGAGAATAGCATTATTCCTTAGTAGAAAG
Source organism: Propithecus perrieri (assembly GCA_963574695.1). Lineage (NCBI taxonomy): Eukaryota > Metazoa > Chordata > Mammalia > Primates > Indriidae > Propithecus > Propithecus perrieri. The sequence goes on along the minus strand of CAUYRB010029446.1, from coordinate 77,468 downwards.
TTCCATGCTTAGATACACATTAATTTTAACTTCCAAACTTTAGGGTCAGCATGTCATTTGCATGAAAATGCTCCATCTCAACATTTCTATTATACGTGAAAACATCCCTTGTTTTTATTTTTCAGGAAATAACATAACTATAGTTTCTGGTTTTCTACTGTCTATTTGATTTGTTGCTTTTTTCCTTTGGTTATATATTTGGGATCAAAGATTAAAAGTAATGAAAACAGGGCTGGGTGCAGTGGTCCATGCCTCTAATTCCAGCAAATTGGGAGGCTGTGGTGGGAGGATCATTTGAGACCAGGAGTTCAAGACCAGCCTGAGCAGTAAAACCCCATCTCTACAAAAAAATAGAAAAATCAGCTAGGGCTGGTGGTACACACGTGTAGTCCCAGCTACTTGGGAGGCTGAGGCATAAGGATCACTTGAGCTCAGTCCAGGAATTTGAGGCTGCAGTGAGCTATGATGACTCTACTGCACTCTAGCCTGGGTGACAGAGCAAGACCTTAACTCAAAAAAAAAAAAAATTAACTAACAAAAAAAAGTATTTTGTTATCCAGAATCAATTTGTAGTAAAATGAGCCATTTTAAGCAACCCTTACCTCGGAAAACTTTTGGGTATAGCTGTAATTAAGACTTTGATTGTTGAAAAAAAGAAAGAAAGAAAAATAGAAGAGTAGAAGAGAGGAAGGCACGGAGGAGAACATGAACACATTACAAGATGTTACAGAGGAGTCTGGGAAGAGAGCAAGGGTTCATGCAAACCCAGGTTCATAGAAAGCCACCACCACCGCCACTGCTCTTGTTCCTTTTCCTCTTCCTTTCCCCACACCCCAGGTGTTTCTAGAACATAGGTGTATTACCCTCTAAGACTCCTCCTAGGTCATAACAATGATCTAGAACAAGAGTGTTCTACATGACATTTAATTAATTCCAAAGAGAATATAAACTACCCCTTTGTAGTATATTCTATGTTTCCCAAATTTGAGCATCCATCGGGAAGTTATTTTCTATGTATGCCATAAGAGCAAAACAGAGAGAGCCCTGCACGGAGTCTTTCCAACTTGTAAGAACTAGGTAACTCCTGGAGTGGTGAGAACTCAGCACCGTTGACCCAGCTCTAGGCAGAGAGGAGAGGCAGAGGATCTGGAGACCCTGTTGTCAGTCCTATTAAAGATTCTCACTTTCAGGGGGACAGGGATGCTTATCAGAAATCAGGAGGACTTTAGATAACATATCCCTTAAGACTATCAACTTTTATTTTGCTTCGATGGACTGATTATCAGGAACATTCTAGTAATTACAGGAGATATCCATGCATCATGATATTCAACAATCACACGCAGGACAATAAATAAAAGAATTATAAGCACTGAGCATGAACTACAAATTGCACGTTATAAATTCAACTGGAATTCCACTTTACATACAAGTTTCTTGTGAATTTGGAGAGCACAGGCCAATTTTTCTCTGTTAAATTAACTCCAAACGCCCTGACAAAAAAAATCTAGTTTCTGATCTTTGCCCTGACTCCTGTTTATGCCATGAACACAATGCCACCCTCTGAGATGCTGTTAAATTGAGAAGCTGGTGTGTTTCTTTGATTATTCTCAATAAAACATGTCCTGCCTCTTCATCTTGTCATTCTTTCTCTAATATCAGAAGTGCCAACACTGGCTCCACAACTTACACATTTGGAAATGACTGTGTCATCCTGTGGTAACCTTACAAGGTTTCTGAAGATTTTGTTTTCTGTTCGTGAAATGTTGTAGGCTACAAGGTCAGTTGACAGCCCTGCCCTCAGGCAACTTACTATCCAGCTAGATCCAAAAGGTGTGGCAGAGAACGCTAATACCCTCTCCCCCAATATTCATTCTCTCTTTCTTTATATGGTAATAGAACTCTCTCATCTTTTCATATAGATGCCCAGAATGTTTCAGTCTCACTTGCAGCTAGGTGAGGCCATGGCTGTGTTCGGAGCCATGAAATGTAAGCATTGCTGTTATGTGGCAGCCTTCGGGCACCATCCTATGAAGAGAGTTGGGGTTTCCCGTTTCCCCTTTTTCCTGCCTTCTCTAACCTACTGCAGCAGAGTGTGGATCCAGTGGCTGGATGGTGAGGACCAGAAGCCACTATAGAAATGACAGAGCAGAAAATCATCCATGTGCTGGATCCCACATGATCCATGCCACCACACAGGGATTGCCCTGATGCAACTTTTGCAAGAAATTTTTTGTGAAGTGCAGACTATATTGTTTAAGACATTATTTTTCAGCTCTGATTCCAATCACGAAAGAAGCACAAAATAATGACTAAACAAAAATCCAAAAGAGCAATGCTAGTGAAGAAAGGCATCTTTTCATTAAATATGCATGGAGGGTATCTAAGGTGCCTGGCTCTGTGTGAATAAGAGCTGTTTTCCTAGCTGATGCTGACTTTACTTACATGCTTAGGAGAAGGCTTTGTATGATTAAGTACCTAGTAAGCCGTGTAGGCAGTAAGGGCTGGGACGTCACAAAAAGAAGACAGTTGTGGATTTTAGCCTTAGACAGTCCTATCCCTTGAGCTGGACCTTACTAGAAGAACTGGTAAGTAAGAGGAAGGAAGAAAAACAATCTCATCAAGACAGATAAGGCCAAGGGACATCAAAAAGCAGGTCCCGGTAAGAATAAGTTTATCCAGCCTTTAGTTGGAATGGAGAGTCATTCTTTTTTCTTTTTTGTGGAAACATGGTCTCATTCTGCCACCCAGGAGTGCAGTGGCACAATCATAGCTCACTGCAGCCTCAATCTCCTGAGCTTAAGCAATCCTCCTACCTCAGCTTCCTGAATAGCTAGGACTATAGGCCTGCACCACCACAGTTGGCTAACTTTTTAAATTTTTTGTAGAGATTGGATCTCACTATGTTGCCCAGGCTGTTCTTGAACTTCTAGCCTCAAGTGATCCTCCTGCCTTGGCCTCCCAAAGTGCTGGAATTACAGGCATGAGCCACCGCACCTGGCCAAGAGTTACTTTTAAGGGACTGATGAAAGATATGGCTAAAAAGAAAGCTTAGGGTCAAGCCAAATTTGGAATTTTGCCTTGGTTAAGGAGTGGGGTTGAAGGATTACTGAAAAGTTTTGATATGTGTATTTTCTGAAAATTTCAGGATGACCACCTTTCTGCTTGAATTTCAAGTTCAAATCTGTGCACAATAGAATAAAGAGAAGTACCATTGCTTGTAAATCTACTCTGTGACAAGTGTTCTATTAATAATAACAATTATTTTATTTCATCCTCACAATAATCTTATCAGATAAGCATCATCATCACTGACTTTATAGATGAGGAAACTAAAGTATTAAGGGGTCAAGAAACCAGTTCAATATTATTTAAATAGCAAATGGCAAAAGCCAACTCTTGAACTCAGTTCTGTATGGTACCCAAACTCCCCCTCTTTCCATCTGACCATGCAATCACTCCATAACTGGATGACAGACACAGCTGACAGCAAAAATTATACTTTGGTTTTTAAATGCTACATTACTAATAAATTTATTATGAGAACATACAACTCAACCATCTTGGCTGCATTTCTTTGAAAAATAGAAAGGAGTATAACTCTATAAGTTGATGAATGTCTTCTCTGAGTATTCATTTGATCCTTATTTTTAACATAAAAGCATTAAGCTATAAAAAGCACAAAAAGAGTAAAATTAAATTAGAACAGAATAAAAGTAATCAATGCTTATTAGATATTCTATACCCACGATCACAAATCTTCAAGGCTATTTAAAAAATAATTGCTACATTACTGAGAGGCCTTGGCTTTGAACCACATAGTGAAAGGAGCTTGGCTTTGAAACCTTTATCTATTTGCTACAAGGTAGTTCTCGATGTTTAGCTCAAATTCTGAGATTCGGAAAAAAATGCTGATTCAGCACTATGAGGACAGTGGTTTACTTTAGCCGTTATTGCATGCCTAAGCACTTAGAATTTTTAAAGTGTAACTCCTCTATGAATGTAACTCCTTTATGAATGAAACTGAAGGATATAATTTCAACTATGCAATCAAGTCACTTTATTGTGTGACATCACTCACATCAAGTGAATTTTCCTCCGGTAGTGAGCAAACATAAATAACTGTAAATGTCAATGAGCTCATTGAGTAAGCATGATTTAAAGTAATGAAGTAATCCTTGATTATAGTATTGATTACAAACAAAAATTTATAATTTATATTTGCAAGTAGGATTTATTTCAGAATATCTGTACTTTTCCCTCAGATATATATAGTTTTGGCTTTTACGTGAACCCTTTTAGGATCCTTAATTCATATAACCACTATATAATTTACCATTTCAGGTTATAAATTTCCATCTGGGAAGTCAAGAGTTTGGATTCTCACTTCTCATGCATCTTCTCATGCATCTAATCACTTCATGAGGCATGTCTCCTTTTGAGCTCAAAGCTAGGTTAACATATGATTTAAAAAATATCTCTATTGGTTTCGAAATCTGTTGAAAGTTAGAATAGACATGACTTACCTCAGAGGAATACACACTGCATGCAAAAATTGAGTATTTTGCAATTTTAACTTTGTTTATTAAAATCAAAATTGAGAGCTCTCTGTAAATTGACATCAACACATCTTTATTGCCAATATTTATACCAGTTATGAGGGTAGACCAGGTAGTAGAAAGGATTGTGCAAGTATATCAGACTTAATCATATAATTGACAAACATTTGTTGACTATCTTTACTTCCCAACTACGCTTAGAATATTTATTTGTCACTTAACATGGCATCGGGGACTATTCTAAGTGTTTTAACTTAATCTTTATGAGATGAGTACTTTGGTTATCAGTTCTGTTTCACAGGTAAGGGACTGACGCACAAAGAGATTCTGTAACTTGCCAGAGATCACACACCTTGCAAACAGTAAAGCTGCAAACAGTTCATCACATTCTGGCTCCAGGGTCTGGGTCTTCAACTACTATCTTATTCCACCTTTATAAGTGACTTGGTGGCCCAGACAGGAACTACCTAGGATCAGAGAGAAACCTAAGTGGGTAGTGGAAAGTCCAGATGATTTGAAGTTGAACAGAAATTCAGATTCTTATTCTTTCTATAACTAAGCATGTGATATTAGGCAAGTGACTTGACTTTCCTAAGGTTTAGAAAAGAAAACTCTTTTGTAAAATAAGGAAAATAATGCCTACTTGAATGAGTTGCTCTATAGGTTGGAAAAAAATATAGAGAAACAGATGATAGAGATAGAAGTATGTCCAATACACTACCGTATACATAGTATAAATTAAAATGAAAATACTACTTTCATTAGAGTAGGAGACTAGGAGACAAGGCTGAGACCAGATGCAGGGGCTTGAAGACTGGATGCAGGGGTTAAAGGAAACAGCCCTCAAGCACAAGCTGTTTAGAGGGGCTGATAACCACAGGCAAGAATCAGCTTCGACGGGCTCGTCAGCTGTCTCTGTCACCTTACATGAACTTTGGCCAATTATTTTATAATATCATTTACATTGTGGTTTTAAAATTTCTCCACCCTTGAAATCACCATGACAGTTCCAAAATGACCATATAAAGTATGAAAATGGGAGGGAACCCAATTCTGGGAATTATTACCCAAATTCTTAGTAAAAGCCAACCCCTTAGCCTTGACTATTCCTCCCCTCCATTAGTAAGACTTCCAAAGACCAAAAATCACTTTCTCCCAGTGCAGCTGCTCTTTTCAAGCTTGCCTGCTCTCCTCCCTGAGAGCGTACTTTTGCTTTCAACAAAAAAAAAAAAAGCTGCTTGCTTGGCTTATGTGGTGCATCCTGAAATTCTTTTCTCCTGATGGCCACCAAGAACCTGGCAAAAACCTCCACTCAGAGGCCACTAACACTTTCATTATTAGTATTTTTATTAATCTAAATATACTGCCCAAACCAGCCCCAGAAACTACTGGTTACCATGCTGATGAAAAGAGAACTAAAGTTCTGGCTACTGAATTCAGCTTTCTCACTCTGAAATTTTGATCAAGACATTCAACCACTCTTGGTCTCAGGATCCCTTTAATCTCTAACATACACCGGATATATGAGTCCACTCCCTTGCATCTCAATTACCAGTGTGAATACTATTTCTCTTTCAGTCCCTGAAGAGTCTGACCCTGGGAATATATATGTCCTGCTTTATGTCCTTAAAGGGATACGTGACATGGTCTGAATCTCTCTTTGAAGGGTACTGAAGCCAAGTTAGGGGAGGGAGGAACAATAAATGTCAATGGTCATTCAAAGAAGAAGAACATGTAAAGAAAGAATATATCGAGACCTCAAAGAGGAGCTAAGAGTTAATGCAGAGGCCAAGGCCAATCCAAACGGCAGAGACTCAGGACAGTGCTTGAAAAAAATAATTAAAAGACAGAAGAAATTAGGAAATTGTCTTCTAATCAGAAATTAGCTTCAATGGTTCAGTCAAAAGCAAGAGGATCTGAGCCAATTTCCTAAAACAATGACAAAATCTTTCTGTAAGGTACATGTGTATGCTGGGCTGATTAAAAAAACCCAGTGAGCAACAAGAAAAAATCAAACAACCCCATCAACAAATTGGCAAGCGAAATGAACAGAAACTTTTCAAAAGAAGACAGAATAATGGCCAGCAAACATATAAAAAAAATGCTCAACATCTCTAATCATTAGAGAAATGCAAATCAAAACCACATTGAGGTATCACCTAACCTCGGTGAGATTGGCCTCTATCAAAAAAACACAAAACAACAAATGTTGGCGAGGATGTGGAGAGACAGGAACACTTTTACACTGATGGTGGGACTGCAAATTAGTGCAACCGCTGTGGAAAAGAATTTGGAGATACCTCAGAGAGCTAAAAATAGAAGTACCATTCGATCCAGCAATAGCACTATTAGGCATCTACCCAAAAGAGCACAAAACATTCTACGATAAGGACATCTGCACCCGAATGTTTATGGCAGCACAATTCACTATTGCAAGAATGTGGAAACAACCCAAGTGCCCGTCCATCCGTGATTGGATTATCAAAATTTGGTATATGTTTACAATGGAATATTACTCAATCATAAGAAATGACAGTGATCTAGCACCTCTTACACTTTCCTGGATTAAACTTGAGCCCATTATCCAAAGTGGGGCACCACAAGAGCAGAAGAACGGGATCCATTTGTACTCACCATCAACTTGGTATTAACTAATCAACACATAAATGCACATATCGGAACAACATCTATTGGATGCTGGGGAAGGGGGAGGGCGGCGGGAGGAGGGGGGAGGAGGGGGGAGGAGGGAGGAGGAGGGAGGACGGAGGAGGGGACTGGTATTTGTATACACAAGGAGTGCAATGCGCACTACCTGAAGGATGGACATATTTGAAACACGGACTTGGGGGGGGGAACCAAGGGCAACACACGTAACCTAAACATCTGTACCCCATAATATGCTGAAATAAAAAAAAAAATTTCTGTATACACAGCAATTGTCACTGAAAATTAAGTTTTCAAAATGTGACAGTAGCATTGAGAAACATCAAATACCTAGGAATAAATCTAGTAAAAGAAAAGTAACACCTTTATAAATAAATCCAAAAACCACTATTGAAAGAAAGAAAGAAAACTCAAATATATGAATGGGTAAAACATGGTTAGTGGCTTAGAAAATCCAATTTTGTAATTATTTCATTTCCACAAAATGATCAATAGAGTCAATGCAATTCCAATCAAAACCCAAAATCCTATGTTACTTTACTTTTGCTAGCTCACATGCATACATTTGGGTGTGTGTATAAATTTATACACAGATCTCAAATTCACCTTCAAATGTTATGAACAAAAAGTTGCTGAGATATTCTTAGGGAAAGAAGCAAAAAAAGTGGATAACTACTCAATTAGATATCAAGAATTATTATACAGGCAAACTATTTAAGACAGTATAGGTTGAAAAATATACCAAAGAAAATGAAAAGATATTTTGGAAATAGGCCAACATAATTTGGGTTACTTGATTTGTGATCAAATTTTCACTATAGATAAAATTGTGTATATTTACTTGTACATTTTTTTTAAAAATTTCAATAGATTTAGGTGGTACATGTGCAGATTTGTTACACAGATATATTCTATGGTGGTAAGGTCTGGACTTTTAGTGTATTCATCACTGTAATAATGTCTATTGTACTCAATAGGTAATTTTTCATCCTTCACCCTCATACTACCCTCCAAATTTTGGAGTCTTCGATGTCTATTATTCTACTTATAGCTTAGCTCCCACTTATAAGTAAAAACATGTGGTATTTGATTTTTCATTCCTGAATTATTTCACTTAGAATAATGGCCTCTAGTTCCATCCAAGTTGCTGTAAAGAAATTGGATTAAAGTTGTGGATTTGGTGGAAGGTGTGGGGCTTAAAGACAATTTTATAGAAATACCTTTCATTTGTTAAATATAACACAATTACCATATAATAATCTAATAAACTTAAATTACTTTGTAATTAAAATGTTTAACATGACAGTTGTGTTATAATGTGTTTTTAAAATAATTCTTCATAAACTCTAATTACTGGCTTTCCTTTTCATATTCTAATTTCTACTATTAGATATGTGATTTATATGTTAACATTTATAATGTGTATACTTTATGTTCTTTCTAAAATTATTTATCATAAATTACCTCGGTGATGTCCACATTAAAATGGGTATAATTATAAATCTTGTCAATGATCTATATTCCAAAAAAATTCAAAAATCAATATTTATGAAAGATACTAATGGTGTTAGAAAATCAGCTATCTTATTTGGAAATACTGTTAAAATATTTTTTTGTTTAGAACTTCTTGTAACCATCAAGTCATAAATGTACGAATTTTATTTCATTTCTCTTGTCTTCTTTATTCTTCTCTTAACTTTTTCTTCCTTTTGTCAAAAACATTTTTACAGTACCTACAATTTGACCAGCCCTTTGATAGGCATTCTCTGCCCTGGATCTACTCACAGTAGTTGGATGGGCAAATGTATAAAATAACCTAGGTTCAGAAAAAACTCCATTAAAGCATAATTACAAAAAGGTCAAACTATAAACCTATCAAATATATTTCCTTTCTTGTAATGGGGCTGGGTAGACAATATTTTAAGCATGGAGAATGGTATCTAGAGCTAGGTATATCTGCAAAAATCATGAATCTTCATATGGAAATCGCAAAGATCAGATTGCTACATGAGTGTAGAAATATATTCTTATTCATTATAATGATAGAATTAGAAGGAATGATGGAGATTAAGGCTAATCATTGCTGAATTCACCTACTGAAACTTTCTGTTCTCTTTTTGCTCATTAGACATCTGTCTCCAGTTATTTTCTAAATGCTTTCTTTTCCCAAAACTGCATCCACCCGGGCACATTTTGACCAAATTCATCATATGACTGCACAATAATGCTGTTGGCTAGGCAAAAGGAGAAACATTCAGTATATGCCATAGAACATTTAAATATTTGTTAATATCTAATAAATTAGCTTGTTAGTCTTTTCCTGAGCATTGAACTAAAATTGAAAACAGTAGTTTTGTTGAAAGGACATATCAAGCTTTGACATCAGAGTCCTGAATTCATATCCAGGCTTTTCCACTGTTCACTTCGGGTAAGTTTTTAAATGGCGGGACTCTGATTTTTCTTTTCAGAATGAAGAAAGCAACTCATAAAGTTGTTGAGAGTATTATATTGGATAATATATGTAATCTCTAACACTGACACGAGAAATAAGTGAATTAAAAACTGTGTAGTGCCAAATATAGTGTAGGGTACATATCAGATGTCCAATAAAATTTATCTACTTTCAGCTAATGAAATCTGTTGGAAATAATGTTAAATACTATCAATTTTAAAAATAAGGAAAATAACTGAATGATATATGTAGTTCATTGGTTTTTTTGGGCAAAATAATAATGTACTAAACTGTTTTAATGAGATGGGGCAGTATATCTCTAATGTCTCTCTGTGGACTTCGATATTTATTCGAATTTATACTTGGCTTAAATTAAGTTGAAATATATATTTAAACATCAAAAATATCTAAAAATCTTCTTATTTTAGTTTTGGTCCTAAAACTTAATGCTGGTCCTAAAACTATGACAGTTTTGTCACAAAAATAACCCTATATTAAATACCAATATCTTAAATAATTTAAATTAAGCCTAAAGGAAGGATAACATCTGTTTTTATAGGCTTAATTAAATATAATTCTAATACAGACATTCAAAGAGCATTTACTGATCTCTTAAAAGAGTAGTCTAAGTAGAAAAGGAAAATATTTGATTTTTTTATTTTAAAAAATAATTGTATAAGTGTGCTCTCTTACAAATATATCAATTATCGCTGATAAAGGTACAAGGAAAGTTGGACCATCACTTTGGTATTTCCTATATATTTCATTTTTTTTGCATGAAACAGTTTACAAAATAAGATGAATAATATCTAATTACTACTTTCAGACATAATAATAATAATAATGGTATATAACATTTATTGGACACTTTCAGTGTACCTAACTTTAGAATATACATTTTACATGGATTATCTCAGTTATTCCTTCCAATTCCCCGGGAGGTAAATCCTTAGTATTATGCTGATTTTATACATCAGAAAATTGAGACTTAATTGTCTAAAATGACATGGCTAATAAGTTGAGGAGTTAAAATTCAGCTTAAGAATGTTTAAAAGAGTTTAATTGAAAAATTATTGTACGTTTGTTTTTCTAAGGCAGGCAAATTACATTCTGATGTTACTTACAGGAAAAGACCAAAATATCTGATTCAATAGACAAATATGTGAATCTGGTCCTATTCATGTTGGTGTTTATTTACCCTGCAACATCCCAAGCTTGTTTTCTTGACCTGCCATGATTTTAGAAAAATAATATGGAAATATGCATATTCTTTTGCTATTCATTTTATGTATTAACTGATTTGCAATACAGAGTCATTAAATAATTTAGAAGTATTTACTGTATACTTTAAATGAAATAGCGACTGAAAATTCCTTCCTCTGCAAGAGCATTATGCTGTTTGAAGCGAGCTAGATGAAGTGGTGCTAATTAGACATCTGGCATTCAATCTCACTTTACTCTTTCTCTATCCAAACAACATTTTGTACGGGAACTTGAGTACTTTAAAAGATTGGTGAGTAAAAGAAACACCCCAAAACATGAACATTTTAGTGAAATGGAACTTTGCTATAAAGTTAAAGTTATTACCATTATTAATCAGACAAATTTGCAATGTTTTACTCATTTTTATGCAAAAACAAAAATATATTTTAAATAGAGCAGTACGTCATTAAACTGATACTATTACCTTTGTCAGAAGAAAAAGTTATTTGTAAAATAATGAACCATAGTCTTTCTTTTAGGAATCTATAACATTAAAAATAGTAAAATAGATTACTTATCCATGTATATGTTCATATATTTAGCATATGCACATGACTACCATAGAGATCCTACAAACTATTTAATCACTGATGATCAAGAAATACATGTTTAATATTGAACACAAGAAAAGATATTTACAGACTGTGACAAAATTATTTTAGATGGAATCATTATCTCTAGGATAATGACATGGTGCTGAAAATTAAGTTTCCCTCAGCTTTATTGTCTGGTGTGGGATTTTAAATTAGCTAATTAATGAAATCTCTTAATGATGGGCTCTGAACCAAATGAAAGTAGACAAAGAAGTTCAGAATAGTGGATTAAACACAAGGATGCACGTACTATATCTTTGTGCGAATGAGCATAACGCATCCCTATGGCCTTTGCCTTGTATGATAAAGAATTTGAAAAGTTGTATAGTTTATATTTTTGCACTCAGTGGTCCCTAGTCCACATATCTTTGTGCAGGACAAATGGCATAGTGATATATGCAGCTACCCTGCTTTGCCCTGAGGCCAATGTGGGCTTTCTACTGCTCCCTACCCCTTGATAAATGAATTTCTAGTACTAAAGCTATCGCAGAGAGGAATTAGGAAAATGCAAGCTTTCCCACATTATAGAGAAGTCAAGCCCAGTGACAGCAATAGTGGGAATGATAACAAATGTTGCTTTAGGAAAGCAGGTTCTTGTGAATACAATGGAGGAAGAGTCTGAACCCAAAAGGTCAACGGACTTCAGGCTCACTCCAATTATAAGCATTTCTCCAATTATGGAAGAAAAAGTTAGGAATGTGGAGAAAATCAAGGCAGGTAATAATCTTCTAATATTGTTCCCCAAAGAAGAGTGAAATTAATCATCCTTCTCTGGAAAAAAAAGATGCATAAGCATTTATCTACCTGGAAAAAGGGCATGCAAATTTGGAGAATAACTTAAGATTTATCCAAAAAACAACACAGCTTCAAGTAAATAACATACCTTTTAATTAAATAAGAAAAAATTTTATCAGTGCCAAATATAGATAGTTTTATCAGTAAAAGGATAAATTACCAGGGTATAGTAAAATTTCTTTAGGTTAATCTTTATTGGCAAAATAATTTTATAAAAGGAGAATGACCTTTCATTGATACACTTGGTAATCATAAATTCTCCCTAAGAATTCATTGCAGAATGCAAACCCATCATTTTGGCATTCATTCAATAAATATCTATTGTGCACAAATGCTGTGCTGTGCTTTGTGTTAGGCCCAGGCAATTCACAGATATGATTTATAGTCATTGTCTTCAAAGAGCTTGTATTCAAAGATGAAGAGACAGACACCTTGACAATTATCAGAGGATGTCTTAAGTGCTTTGATGGAAATGAATCAGAGTGTGATGTAAGTAGAGCACCCAACAGAGAGTTGGTAGTTTAGGTAGGTTCCAAAAGAAATCATAGCTGTGATGAGTTGTGATGGGTAAGTGGAAAGTGGCCAGGCAAAATAAGAAGGTTTAGACAAAAACTATCATGGATGTAAGCACACTGAGACAGGAAAGAGGCTGATAATATACAAACATAAAATATTTCATGATACCTCAAAGTAAAGTGGGGAAGGGGGAATGATAGGGGATAAAGTTCAAGCAGGTAGTGTAAGATTATAGAGGGTATTGGTTTTCTATTACTTCTGTAACAAATTATTACAGATTTAGCAGTGTAAACAACACAAATTTATTATATTATAGTTCTGTAAGTCAGAAGTCTGTTTTGGTTTGATTGGTTTCTCTGCTCTGGGTTTCACAAGGCCAACACCAAGGTTTTAACCTTCTGGACTCTTATCAAGAGGTTTCGGGAAAATCTGCTTCTAAGCTCATACTGGGTTGTTGGAAAAATCCAGTTTCTTGTTGTTGCAGGATGGGAGTCCTATTTCCTTTCTGAATGTCAGCAGGAGACACATTTTGTCCCTACATAGTCTCTGCATTCCTTCTCCTGCCTCCCTCCAGGAAGGGAGGAATGAGTTCCTCTCTTTGAATCTCTCTGACTTTCCCTTCCACCACATCTCTGTGATTGATTTTTCATCTGTATTTTTCTTCTGCCTTCCTTTTCTTTTTTTAAGGGCTTGTGTGATTAAATTGGGCCCACAATGATAATCCAGGATAATTACTCTATTTTAAAGTCAAATGAATGGTAATCTAGTCTCGTCATAGTAGTACCTAGATTAATGTTTGATAAATAGCCAAAAGATGATCTTGGGAGGGTATCTTTAAATCGTGGCTATGGAAAAGGTTATTTTTATGTGAAATAAAAAAAATCATCTTTTATTTTGAAGCAATATAGTTTGAAGAAATTATTCTATGCATAGAAGTAAGAAAATCAATTATACATTTTAGAAATATCACACTACTAACAGTATACAGCTTAAAATATTAGACTGGGGAAATTTGGATGGCTTCAGAGAGGCCAATTAAAATGCTCATTTAATAATTAAGTTTAGAGATAGGTAAACAGGATAATAAGGCAGTAGGAGTGATGAGATATGAGAGGGGACAGATTTGAATGACACTAAGAAAATAACCTCTGTTATACTTTGCTTCATATTGGCTATAAGAGAATAAATAGAATCAAAGATGACTCCCATTTCTGGTTTAGGTAACTAGATCAATAGTATTGACATTTATCAAGCAGGGATAATATCCAGAAGAACAAACTTGAGTAAGAAGGAAATATTATATTTAGGTTTAGAGAAAACTAATGCATCCTTATGTAGAAATGCTGATTTTCATATGCCTGTGGTATAAGCTGAACCTCTTTATTTATATTTATTTATTTATTTTAAGGTATGGGGTCACACTGCATTGCCCAGGCTGGACTCAAACTCCTGGGCTAAAGCAATCCTCCCACCTCAGCCTCCTGAGTAGCTGGGACTACAGGTGCATGCCACTGCACCCTGAAAATTGTAATCAGTTATTAGATACAACAAGATTTCGATATAAAAAGTAGAGAGCTGGTTTTGAGATTTGTGAATAATCAATGATTGGTGCTCCAGAACAATTTCCTCCTTTAAGAATATAATTCAAAATTAGAATTTTCTGAAACATTATCAGCAGGGTAGAGAAGGAATGAGTCAGAGAAAGAGTGGACATAATATTAATGAAGGATGGGAAATTATAAAAAGGGAATAGTTAGTAAAATATGGTACAGTTTGGGGATAGAGACATTAGGAAATACTAACCATTTTACACATGTTAACATGTAAAATAATCAAGACATATAACTTGATGGAAAATGGCTATGTTGAAAATGTAGCATATATCTATTTGTGTTGATAAGAAGGGAAATACTTGAAATATATGCATATGCATTCACAAGATATTCAATTCTGTATGTTGACCTATTTTTATTATTCTTATTTATGTCCATTTAAAACAAAACACAATTATTTGCATTATTTTCAAAATTTCATAAAATAAAGGGAAAAATATTCATCCATATGATGCAATTCTGTATAGAAGTACTCATGTATTAGAAGAGTATTTAATGATAGGAAACATGTTCACGATCTATACTGGTAAATCTGTAGGATTCAGGCCAGGTGCGGTGGCTCACGTTTGTAATCCTAGCACTCTGGGAGACTGAGGTGAGAGGATTGTTTGAGTTCAGGAGTTCAAGACCTGCATCAGCAAGAGTGACCCCGTCTCTAGTAAAAATAGAAAAATTAGCTGGGCATCACTGTGAGCACCTGTAGTACCAGCTACTCAAGAGGCTGAGGGAGGAGGATCGCTTCAGTTCAGGAGTTTGAGATTGTAGTGAGCTATGATGATGCCACTGCACCTACCTGCCAGTGACAGAGTGAGACTGTCTCAAAAAAAAAAAAAAAAAAGAAAGAAAAAAGAAACCTGTGGGTACAAGATTATTTAAAGTATATTGTGAACTCCGTGAGACACACACAGCAGAGAATAAACACATTTTTTAAAAATTATATTCCTAATTTTTATTCTTGAAATCAATTACTTTTAAAAATGAAAATATCACTAATTTTGTTACCAAAAAGTGAGGGAAAATGTTTTCAATAAAAAATAATAAATGAGAAGAGAAGTAAATTGCTGATATCAGGTTCCTGTCAAAATGGGAGAAGGGATTCGGAGGACAGTTGCAGTTATTGCTGTTCCACAGCAGTAACACCTGCTCTACTAAAACTGGAAGGAAGGCTATAAGGGTGATTGATGATGCTGATAAGGTTGTAGGTAGAAGACCTGGAAGCCATTATATTCTCTATTAAGTAGGGAAGGTATTCTGCTGAGAGAAATGGGAAAAGTGGCCATGGCAAAGGCTGAAGGAATAGATAACAATGTTTAGAAACAGATATTATTGTGTGGGCTGGGTGAAGAAGGTGGTTAGAGAAAGAGAACTAGTTGTCCTCCAAGACTTTTATACGGTATCAAGAATCATTATAGAGCTACAAGTAAAACATTGGTACATATGTAATAGATAGCTCAGAAACAAACCCATATATATAAACACCATACATCAAAGAGATACTATTAAAATAATGGGTTAAGGCTGATCTTTTTGATAAATAATATTGGGACAAGTAGTTATCTATAGTTTAAAAAATGAAATTGTGTCAATTTCAAGGCACATCAATGATTTCAATCTGAGAGGAAAACTGTAAAGAATTTAGAAGTTATTATGGAAGAATATTTCTCTAACTTCAGGAAATAAAATGATTTATTATTTTAATTAAAGTATAACTAATGAAACGTAAACTTAATAAAGTCCTACTCAATAAAAATGAACTTGAACCTTAATAGAGAATAAAGATTTTAAATGTTCAGTATGTCTTGACTATCATATACACCTATGTAATCATCACAACAAAGTATAGAATGTTTTCGTCACTTCAGAAAGTTTCCCTGGGCTTATTGCCTACCAATTTCTACTAACCAGTCTGACCAGCAATCGCCTTCTGATGTCAATCACTCTAAATTAGCTTGGCTGCTTCTTAGACTTAATATAAATGGAATCACAGATCAGGTAACCATTTGTGCCTGGCTCCTTTTGTGGCAGTAGTTTATTCTTTTTTATCACTGGCTAATATTATATTGTATAAACATACCACAATTTGTTAACCTCCTCTCAAACATTCTTTTGGTCAACAAATATTTTTATATCTCTTGGGTAAATAACTAGGAATAGAATTACTGAGTCAATGAGTAGATGTCTGTATACATTTACGAGATAATATTAAATAGTTTTCCAAAGCGGATGACAAGTTCACATTCCTACTACCAGTATATGAAAGGTCCAGCCACATCCTTGCCAAATTTAAGATTACTCTTTTAAAATTTTAGCTTTTCTGGTTAGTTTATAACAGTATGTCATTTTGCTTTTAATTTGCATTTACCTGACACAGCATTGTTAAACTGAATATCATATGATTGTTGGATATCCTTTTGTTATGTATTTGTATAAGACCCATGTCAATTATTTTTTTCGTATGGATTTGTAAGGATTCTTTATATGATACTAGATTTTTAAAAGATGTGTATTGAAAATATGTATATTGCCTTTTTATTTTCTTATTAGTGTTGTCCATTTTTCCACTAGATTCTTTAACATTTTATCATAGTTATTGATCTCTGTCTAATAATTTCTAAATTTGGATCATCTCTGAGTGTCCTTCCATTGGTTCTTTTCTTAATGTGGTGTATATTTTCTTGCCTTCCCCTGGGCACTAATTTTGGGGTACTTAACTGCTTCACTGAACACAGTTGGTGTGTGATACCATTCTTTACTTCTCAAGTTGTATTGGACTCTTTTCCAAAATGCGAATAGGTATACTTACTATGTCATCCTTTCAAAGTCCTCTCATAGCATGGAGTTATCAAAGTTTAAGTTTTTATCTTTGTTACAAATTTTCTAATAGGTGAATATCCTTCCCTCTTGCTTATTTGTTGGTAATAAATTTTATTCTATTTAGCTTTGATTGCCAGAAATTTTCTAGATTTCTGTTCAAGAATTCAAAAATATCTACGCTACATAGGGGTAAAAAGAATTATTTTGAATAGTTAGTACTGTTAAGTTCATCCTTGGTTCTTTTCATATGTCATTTCATATGACCTGCAATCTGAATATGCCACTGGAAGTACAATACAGAGTTGTATCTGTGCAGCTTAGGTGACACACTAATGACCGCAGTTAGTGATCTCTATATGGAAGGAGTAATGGCTCCTGCTGACATTTAAAAGGAGCGCACCTATCGACCACAACAAAATAAATACTATGGGTCTCTACCATAGATGTTACATGACAAGAGGAAGGGGGAATACTATTCATTAAGGGATCACTTTCTTGTACAAGGTTTTATTAATAAAAGTCTTTTGATATTTATCAACTCATTCTGCCCTTGCAAGAAAAATATCAGGGATGTTTTATAGTCATTTTACATGTAAAGGAAAAAAGTGAGTAACTCTAAGTAAATTCCACTAAATTGCATTATCATTTGACAGCAGAGCTAGAGAGAGGATGGCTAATGATTCAGGATGCTTCTGGCCTAATTTCAACAAGCTAACTTGGAGCCACACTTGTCAATGTGATACTTACCAGAGGCGATGCAATTGGAATCTTTCTGGAAGATCAAAAGAAGCAGACATTAAAATCTAATACGGTATCCTCAGTATCTGTATTAGAAGTCTCAACTCTTCTATTCTTGCATATAAGCTATAAGTTTAATGGTGCCTGAAAGAGGGGTACAAGAAATGCTTCCACTTTTGCCACATTAGGTAGTTTTGCCACATTAAAGATTGAGAAGAGCCAGAAAATCTAGCATTATTTCAGAACTCTCCTTCCTCAGTGCTTTTGGAAAGAATCAAATAGCTTCTTCTCCACCCACATGAAGGCTGATTAAGTTATTCAGAATATCTCACACAAAAATACTTTAAAAGGAAACTTAAAAGTGTAAATGACACTTCACTTAATGATTAGTTTTCTGGAACATTCATCGTGGAAAGGTACATATGCATCTTAAAAATTATTGCTATTTTAATATAACAGATGTGACAAGCTAGCAGAAAAATTATTTTTTAAATACTATAATTGTTTCATATTCTTGATGCTTACTAATTTAAAGTACTAGTTTCTTCTTACCAAAAATAATTAGATTTATAAGAAATATTGTTCTTATTTTGTTTCCATTTTAGGCATTCACTAAGAAAACTATCACTAATGTAATGCTTCCAAATGTTTACATAATTGAAGGCATCTCACCAGTGGCTTTGTTTAGATTCCTCCAAATTATGTTAGATTGCACACTTAATTTAGTTATTAAAATGTAATCTTTACAAAATAATTATTTTATAATTGATGATAATTACTGCATTAAAAGTCAAAATGCAAGCTATATAAGTTTATATATATATGTATTAATAATTGCTACATTGTAGTTTTTAATATATATATATATGTGTGTGTGTGTGTGTGTGTGTGTGTGTACCTTGAACTGATTAGTAGATTAGAAGTTCTCAATCTTTCACTGGTGGTGTAGCATATGATAATTTATACACACTCTCTCTGCTTGAAAATTCTAACCTCTCCTGGCACTTCTCACTTTTAAAGCTACTTTCAGTGAGAGTCTTTTTATTTTTTAATGAGTCCTCTTCCAAAACAGAAGATTCCCAGGAAGGATATTATACCTTAACCCATTATTGAAGAGTCTCGCTTTGTTGCCCGGGCTAGAGTGAGTTCCGTGGCGTCAGCCTAGCTCACAGCAACCTCCAACTCCTGGGCTCAAGTGATCCTTCTGCCTCAGCCTCCCGAGTAGCTGGGACTACAGGCATGCGCCACCATGCCCGGCTCATTTTATATATATATATATTTAGTTGTTCAGATCATTTCTTTCTATTTTTTGGTAGAGACGGGGGTCTCGCTCTTGCTCAGGCTGGTCTCGAACTCCTGACCTTTAGCGATCCACCCGCCTCGGCCTCCCAGAGTGCTAGGATTACAGGCGTGAGCCACCGCGCCCGGCCTGTTTTGTTTTTTAGTTCTTATTCTTTGTGTGTAAAGGTTCCACAGGAAAATTACTGGTCAAGCTGTTTTCTGTTTGTTTGTTTGTTTGTTTTTTCCGGAAGAAAATTACTACTACCAAATATTTTTCACATTTCCCGCTTCAAGTTCTCACATGGGTACATCTGTTGGAAGGAACTATCCATATGTTTACTTTTCTAGAGAGTCTAAGAAATGTCTTTTTAAAAATGTTTTGTTGTATTAGATGTCAGTCTAGATTAGGGCTGAACTTGGCAATGAATATGCCAATGTGCAGAAAATTTTGTAATGGGTAGGGCAAGATACAGACATACCTCTGTTCCTTTACTAAATACGATAAATATTCTACTAACAGTCTTATCATATTACTATAACTTCAGAACATATAAACAAGTCATAGCACTTGGAAGCAAAATGTATTTTTATTTACCCCATTGTGAAATGTGTTCCAGCTCATATAGTGAAGCATAATGGAAATAATCCCTAGGAGTAATGTTGTGAGTTTCACTCACTAAAATTGTGTATTCAACTACGGTGGGTATTCTTAATGAACGGATAAAGGAAAGTAAGAGTTCTTACGCAGGTCTATATCATCTTCCCAGATGATATAAAAGTCTTGATGATGGAATATAATAGTCTTAATGAAAATATAATTCTTAAAGCAAGGAATAAACAGGAAAATGAAAAAACTACATTATTACTAAAATATTCTTGGTCTAAGAACAGAAGTAGAATAACAGCTTAAAGGGAAAATAATGCTGTGCAGTTAAAATAGCAAACTTTTCAATATAAATAAAAAATTAAACTGACTCCATGATAGAATTTGAGATTGGAAAGAATTTCTGTAGGAGAAATATTTAGTCTCTGAGGCTAGTCATTTTTATCTCACATCAGTCTTTTAAATCCGATAGCAATTGAAATACTTCTCCACACAATATCCATACTTAAACAGAGCTAACAATAAATATATCTCCTTTAAAATTCATAACCTCTAACAACTGATTTTAAAGATTAGAAAGAGAGGTATTTTTCCATTCATTTTAGGTCGTAGAGGGATACTAGTGCTAAGAGAGATTTAAAGGAGAGAAGAGAGAATATATTGAGTGAAAATTGTTGAAAAAAATCCCGAAAGGGGATTGGAATTAGGCAATCAGTGAGTGGCATCCACTGAACTGTGAAGAAAGAAAATCAATAATAATAGCAATTATGAGAATTCCCTTTTACTGCAACAACTATACTTATGTGTAAATAAAAATGTAAACAATATTTTCAATAAATATGTAAGGAACCTATTTTCAGTAAACATATAAGGAATTTTAATGTAAAGGCTTTATAATATGTTGGCCATTATTTGATATCCTAAACTATGCAGGTAGCTAGAGATTGGTAATATTTACACTCAGGTGAAGGCAGCCAGTTGTACTTGTGCTGGCATTGGCTCAGCTTTAAAATAAAAATGCTATTTTGCTTTCCACTTACAATGACATCTTTATTCTATACTTTCTATCGGAATTTTATTGGGCACGATGGAGATAAAAAGTTGGGACATGTCAGTAGAAGATTGTGATTTTTTTTTTTTGTTGTTCCTCCAGCCATTAAAACTGCTACAAGAACTACTCCCTTAATCGGTGTCTTGCTGAATCAGTTAGAATTCTTGTGGTTGAAATAATTAATACTCAACTTAAAATGGATTGAAAAGTAAACAATTTATTTTTCCCAAATTACTACTCAATCAATATCATATCCAGAACAATGAGCTGACTGACTTGGGACTGACTTATTTTCTTATTTTTAAAGGGATATAAAAGAAGAATAAGATTACCCTGATTGGATTTAGGAATGAGATCAATTCCAGGGTCTTAGGAAGGCAATGAAAATGTCCATTTGTAATAAAAAGAAAGTTTCCATTACTGATTTTTGACCCTGAGAGCTTTTAAATCCCCTAATTTTCCTTTTATCCTTTGTCCCACATCTATGCAATCTGAAAAGAAAGCCCATTCTTCTTTGTTCCCTTGGCATCCCCCCAAATTTCAAACCATGTGAGATTCAGGCCACGGGAGGGCACCTCAACTCACGCTCCGCCCCTGACAACAATTATAAAACCCAAACTGATCACCCTCCCCCTGATTCTAGCATCCTCCCCACACCTTACTTCAACTTTTGTTTCATTTCTGACTGAGCCTGAGCCCTTATCTTTGGCGAATCCTTCTGCTGTTTACTATGTGAACAGTAAGCTTTATGTCACATCTATTGGTTTCTGCACACCATTCATCAACATCCATAAATTAAATTTGTGGATGAAGACAAGTTCAGGGATGTCCAGCAGTTAGCAGGTAATGTTAGATGCCCCATAAAACACTACTGCACCAAATAACTGCAATGAAGTAGGATGGA
Source organism: Propithecus perrieri (assembly GCA_963574695.1). NCBI lineage: Eukaryota > Metazoa > Chordata > Mammalia > Primates > Indriidae > Propithecus > Propithecus perrieri. The sequence continues at coordinate 55,621 of CAUYRB010029446.1, read as the reverse complement.
TGGATAGACAAAATAGAAGATTCATTTCCGTACATAAGGAAATGAAGGGATATCACATGGTTGTTACTGGGAAGTGAAGAGTAGAAAGTAGAAATGAAACCTTACAATTAAACAAGCTTAAATTATTATAATGTTTTTAATACATAATTTTGTTTAAGGTTCCTTTTGCTAATACCACAAATAAGTAACTCTTAGAGCATTTAAATGTTGTTGTGAGGTTTGTTTTTTAGAAGTTATCTTTTGGTCTATTTTTTTCTTTTTTTTATTTCAGAATATTATGGGGGTAAAAATATTTTGTTTACATATAATGCCTTTGCCTCACCCAACTTTTTGCACAGACACCATTGGGCAAATTAAGCATTGCCATGGTAAACTGTTTACAGGTAGGGAAAACCATTTTAAGTCACAATAACTGATTTATGCTAACCTTAGCAGGTCACTTAGCAAAGTAGGATGAGAAATAAGAAATGATATGAAATGAAAAAAAGTTAAATGGAACACCTAACAAATACGTCTATGAGATTATATATATTTGAAATATGTTTTGTATTTTGCATGTGTGTTAATGTTATATATATATGTATAATGTTAATGTTATAAATAATTTCAGATGTTTGTATACAAATATATATAAATACAAATATGTGTAAAAATCTGCATTTATAAGATGCCAGTTAAGTTGCCTCTTCACAAAACAACCACACTGAAAACAAAGAGAAAACAGGAAAATCAGCCTGTCAAAATTGATAGATAAAAGTCAGATTTTCACATGATTAAAGCTTATATATTTTTTTAATGTTATTTGTGTGGTTTTGCTTATTTTTTCATCTAGATAACTTCCAGAGCCTTCAGCATTTTCTTCTTGAAATATAATTGAAGGCAACAGTAAATCTGAAAAATGCTTTTGGGAAGCCTGGGAGTTCATCTTTTTGTTTTGTGTTTTGGGAAGAAGAAATGCTCAGCAGGACAATTTTTAAGAGCAATATAAAAATCTTTGTTCTTTGTGATTTTCTTCCACTACTGGTCCATAGATACCAGTAAGCATACGGTGCAGAAAACCCAATGATCTTGACCGCCTCTTTCACCGTCACCCCCTCAAAAAAAGCTAGTAAATGTTTGTGTGAGGGCATTATATACTTCAGCATTTTAAAACTCTTAACACCTAAAAAAACAAAAAATAAAAATAAAACAAAAACAACAAAACCATGTTTCCCAGCCTTACAAGTGTTTGTGTGTGACAGGACTGACTCGTTTTTGACATCACGGTAACTATAATGTCTGAATTCAGTTTGACAGCTGATTTTCCCCAGGCATTTTGCTTTTGTATTCATCCTATAATGTTGTGCAGCATAAATAAACCACAGCGTTCAGAAACAAGTAAACAAAAGAAGCCGGCCTTGTAATAAAAATTTAAACAGAAACTGTCAACCAATTATTTGCAGGTGTATTTTTTCCCAGTTTGACATGAATTGAAGTGTAAAAATGTTTTCTCCATTAATTTTGACTTCACATTTGCCACGACTGCAGTTCTGATTTTGAAAGATAAAAGAATATGGCTCCTTTCTTTGCAAACTTAAGCCTATATTTCTGTCTATCTCTGTGTCTATCAGGTATTAGATTAGATATTAGATTAGATATTAGATTAGACAGATAGATACAGAAAAAGATGATAAGATAGACATAGAAGCCGAGCTAGAGATGATAGAGGCAGAGGCAGAGTTATCGTTCCTTGCTCTCCTTGAGGATCTTTGGTTATGTAATCACATCAGTGATTGATGCTACATGGTTCAGCATATTGGTGAAGAAGATTATTCAGGAAAGTATAAATTTTGAGATGGATTTTTGAAATTGTAGAATTCTATCTTTCACTTTACTGAAAAAAAATAAAGCAAAATGAAGTTTAAGCAAGAAAATATTATTTCTTTAAGACTGTAAAGCTTAGCATTGTATTAGTGCTAGGTTTTCCTAGTAGTCCTTGTCAAATAATATATATCATTTTTCACATTTTTTTACCAAGCTATGGGAAAATGGAGGTGCTTAGAACAATTGAATGGGCAATTAGTTGTTACGCAAATAACAAATAATGAAAACAAACGAATGTACATGAAAGTCATCTTTACAGATTTTACATATAACTAATTTTGATGTAGGAATATGTTAAAATGCTAAAAAATGGCCTATGTGATTTAGGATTAACACATGTTTTATAATCATATTTAAAATATGAATTTTCAGAAAATTAAAATATAAATATATAGATATTCAATTATATGTTGCATTTTCCTTTGGACTATATTATAGTTTACTAGCATTTACATTTTTCATTTCTACCTATACATGTAATTTTTTTTTTTTCACAATTTGATTTTTTTTTTTTTATTTCAGCAAATTATGGGTGTACAGATGTTTAGGTTACGTGTGTTGCCCTTGGTTCCTCCCCCCCCCGAAGTCCGTAATTTTTTAATGGCACTCAGAAAATGTCCATGTGCTCACTTGAGTGCAGACCAACTCAAGCTAAATGGGTCACAGCATGTTTTACTGAATAACTGAGAGAGAAAACACTAAATTTTCTCAGATGAAATCTGAGAGAGAATGGAAAGTGATATGGATGGAGATAGAAAGAGAGAGAAGACAATAAAGAGGAGGGGAGTTTAAAACATAATGTGGAATTAGGATATATAGTTAAATTATTTGAATGTGAAACCCAGTTCCTTCCTAATCCTCGGTGAAGTGTGGATTACTGCTCTCAATTATTCTTGCCCCTTCATGTAGGAGGATAACATTTTTCAACCCTGTTGGACTCAGGTGTGGTCAGGTGACTTGCCTTGCTTTGACTATGCAATATGAGCAAAATGGTGCATCATTTCTTACTAAAAGTTACACAAGCCAGGATATGCTTTACATAGATCTTTTCCCTTCTGGTATAATGAATTTTTCTAGGTAGGAGCTATCTGTCAGCTTGGGTGAAGGAAGAAAGAAGTGTGGGATAGAGATTCAGTTGTTTAAGATGTGCCTTCAGCATGAGTTAGAAATAACTCTTTATTGTTGTAAATCACTAAGGTTTGAGGATCACTCTCTACAGCAGCATAACCTATGGTATAGTATATAAAGACTAGGTGCATATTTTATTTATTATTTTGCTTGATTACTTTATAGCAGCTGAAATTAACAAATAGGCTGAGTACCAGTTTTCTGAGAAAAATGGTTGGCAAGATGTATATGGTATAAGCAGAATTATGAGATGGTCTATAAACTAAACACGTGGAAGAGCACAGAATCCAAGATAATCATGAGAGCATAAGCCCCTCATGACTTACAGAACCAATCAGAAAATAATTGTAAGCTTTGTAATTTATGAAATGAGAATTAGAATCATTATTAACAGTATAGGCTTATGATTAGTAAAGCTACATAGATTATTAATTGATTACTTAAAATAATTTTTCAGCTCAATTTGGATGAAAATATCTCTGGCACATCTTTAAAAAATCCTCAAAATTGGAATATTGTATCAGTATTCTTTCTTCTTGTATAATTATCTGATCATCTAAACATGTATGAATAAATCAGTCTTCCTTAGTAAAATGTGAAGTTTATTGTATTTGTTTGTTTCCTCTGGAAGATAATTTTTGGGTTTTTGAGCATTGAGCCTTAAAAAAATGTTAGGTTTAAGATGTTCTTTCATAATTCTAGGTAATTGTATTAAAAATTGTTTGATGTATATTATAATAATTGTAATCATTAGAGGAGATGAACAATGTGAAAAAAAGGAAAAAACATTAACCTCCTTAGAAAAAATTTTTTATAATTTATTTTATTATGTTTTAGTTTGTTCATTTACCATGCAAAAATGTTTTGTAAAAATATAAGAATGATAAAAGTGAGACATAAGTTCAGGGAAATTTAGATAAACTATTAGCAGAAGAGTTTCCAGTTATCATTATTTATTTTTATTTGAATGTTCATTGGTCTCATGTATATAATGGAATTATATTTTAAACATCATATCGAATTGTAGCTTCTACATTCCCTGCAGTGATCTTTAACACACCAACAAGGAGATTAAAGAAAATCAAGAATACTTAAATCGAAGGGCAAAGTTTAACTAAAATTAGAGATAGTTGCTGGTAGGATAAATTCCTCTACATAAATTGTCTTTACTCCAAATTATAACTGTTAAGCATACTCCTGTGCTACAACACGTTCTGGTTACAATCCCATGAAAGCAATGTAGCCACAGAAGAGATCACAAAGATTACAAAAAAAAAAAAAAAAAATGGAGGAAGGGTAGTTTGTGAAATATCTTAGCAAGTTTTGCTATCATTAGAGGCATCCATCATATAATTACTATATACACATTTTGTCAGTATTTAATGATATTTAAAAAGATTCGGAAAAGGATGTTTTTTGGCAAAGTAGACATACATATTCTGGAAAACAGAAATGTTATAAAATAATATTCATGTTTACATGCGGCCATCTTTATGTTGACATGAAGACAAAATAGGCAGAAATTATAATTATAAAACTTGATCATCATAACATTATCTTTTGTGGGAATCAGTGCAAAGTCAAATAATTAAATAAAGCTGTTGGTTAGGGTGCCTGTTAAGAAATAATTTTTTAACTAGCTAATTTTAACACATTTTCATTTACTTTAACTTTAAGCTTCCTTGCTTTTTATTTGTCCTTATCTTTCCAATCTTGTCTGGAAACTTCACAAACACCATTTCAATTACTTTCTCCAACTCTAAAAATTTGCCTTTCCAAACGGAATGGTATTTGCAGTAGTATATCATTTTCAAATTCTGGTACAAAAATGTAGTTCTGTCAGGATTTTACCCTGGCTGAAAACAGGACTTACATTTGTTTGCAGTGTGTGCTATATGTAGCAATTATTTTTGATTATAGAAAAATTAACTCATTCACCTGGGAAACATGCAAATGAAAATTAGTGAATACATTATCATATAAATCTATATCAAAATGTTTTAGCAATATTGGTTCTTAAAATAATTACGCTGTTTTAAAATTTCAATAATTGCCTTAAGAATTCAGATGATTTTCTATTCCTTACTCAACAGCCTGCTATAAGATAAATATTAAATTTTAATGAAAAGTCACATCAGAGCCTAAATATAGAGGCTGGTTAAAATTTCAAGGGTTTTAAATCTCTACAGCCATAAAATTTATATAATGTAGTCCTTATCTGAAGATTATTTTTATGCTAACATTTCATGTTTTCTAAATAACGATAATATGTTTTGATCAAACCAGTAAACCATGCTATAAGTATTTGGTAAAATCTTTCATTTATCTATATTAAATGTGTACTTCTATGGTTCTGACTTATTTTCTTTTGGAATATCAAGTACAGTGTTTAAGGTGATAGCAAACTTACGAATTTTACTCAGGTTTTGTTATTCCTGGGCTATGTCAAGATTTTACACTACACTGAGCATCAAGATGACAAATTTTCATAGCTTCTCACATATCTGATCCAGACTTAGGTTTCCTATGAATTTTCTTATAATCTAATCACTGGTAAGAAAACTACTGATCAGACCAAAACTTCTGGAAGTTTACTAAAGTATAAATTTAAGTGGAACTTAAGTTACACAAATATAATGTTTCTTGACCCCATGAAGAATTTGGAAATAAATTAGGGGGGGAAAGTTGGCCTTTCTCCTTTACATTTTCTCTCTATACTCACTTTTACTTTACATTTTATTGAGCATCTTTGTTTTATTTCTTTTCTTTTTTCTATCCTCCTCCTTTTAAATTCCAATAATAATCCTGATGGGCCCCCTAAAGACCAGGATGAAAAAATCTACCGCTGAATCAAAAAACTGTGTTACCTTATTTCACTATTCCTGTAGCTCTCCTTAGCTAGGAACAGCTTTGAAAGAATGGAGGCAGCTAGACTATACACATATTTTACTGCTGTTAGAAATCACATTATCCAACATAAGTTTGACTTGACTTTGTTTGTTTCTACTGTTGAAATAAATATTTGGGGACAATATTGGAAACTTTCTTTTTCTAATTGTTAAACCCATTGTTGGTGCCATTATTTTCTGGCAAAACCTCCAGTTCTTAATAATTGCTTTCTCTGCTTTGTGCTGAATACAGAACAGTCAATGGCAGGGCAATGACTTATGTGCATACATGAATTAAACACATTCCAAAATACAGGTGACTCTTATAATAGAAAACTTTACACATCAATGAGTCCTGCTGTGAACATTAATTTTGTCCCCTTTTACTTAAAAATACTTTATCATGTCTAAAGGAATATATTGGGGGCCAGAGGGCTAGGGGTTGGGGAGCACCGAATAGTAATGACCATAAAATTGTTAGTCTTTCTTAAGATTTTTATATTTATAGACTCATACACTTCACTTTTATGAACATCTATCAATCTATAATTGATCACTCTTCTTTATTCAGAACCAAGATGCTTGTTAAGTTCTTAATCACCTCTTACATAGACTTGTACAAATTTACATGAACTGATCCCTTTTCTTGTCCTAAATACCTACTCTTCAAAAGTTGTAAAGTATTCTGCCTTATATATAGGTGGATTATTTATTTACAAATTTAATAACAATGAATATTTGTAACACCGTGATAGAAAATATGTCATTAAGACCATGCAGATACTGTAAAATAATTATTTCTTCAAAAATAATTATGTCTTCAAAGAGTCCACAGAAAATGCATGTTACAAAAAAAATTATGCATGGATTTCAAATTTTGTACCAAAATAATCTCGTACTAACTTTTTATAACATGCCTGAATGAGATTTAGTTTGAGGCACTAACAGGAAAGGATAAGACATCAGTTTGAATAGTCCCTATCAGAACAACACAAATTCTGCTAAAATTAAGAGCAAACATCAAATTTATGGATGGTGAAGCTTGTGTGGAAGAAAGGTGAAATCACTGAGGTTTTATGAAAAGTTTATGGGGACAATGCACCAAGTAAATCAGCAGTGTATGAATGGATAACTCATTTTAAGAAGGAACAAGATGATGTTGAAGATGAAGCTCTCAATGGCAAACCATTCATATCAATCTGGGAGGAAAAAAATAATCTTGTCTGTGACCTAATTAAAGAGGACCTATGATTAACAGCAGAAACAACAGCCAGCACCATAGATACCTCAATTTGGTCCAGCTTATATAAGTCTGACTGAAAAATTAAAATTGAACAGACTTTCCACTGGATTGTTGCCAAAACTCTTATACCAAGATCAGCTGTAGAAAGCAGAACTTGCAATGGAAACTTTAAACAAGTGGGATCAAGATCCTGAAGCAGTTCTTTAAAAGAATTGTAATGAAAAAGTAAATAAATAAATAAAAAATAAAAAAAAAAGAATTGTAATGGGAGATGAAATACGGCTCTATCAGTATGATCCCAAAGACAAAGCACAATCAAAGCAATGGCTACCAAAAAGTAGAGGTGGTCCAGTCAAAGCAAAAGTGGACTGGTCAAGAGCAAAGTTTATGGCAACAGTGTTTTGGGATACTCAAGGCATTTTGCTTGTTTGACTTTCTGGAAAGCCAAAGAACAATAACATCTGCTTATTGTGAAAGTGTTTGAAGAAAGTTAGCCAAAGCTTTAACCAAAAACACCTGGGAAAGCTTCCACAGAGAGTCTTTCTCCACTACAGCAATATTTCTGCTCACTCCTGTCATCAAACAAGGAAAATTTTGCAAGAGTTTGGATGGGAGATCATTAAGCATCCACCTTACCGTACTGATTTGGCTCCTTCTGGATTCTTTTTGCTTACTAATCGTAAGAAAATCTATAAAGAGCACCCATGTTTCTTCAGTTAATATAAAAGTCTGAAGAAAAATTGACCTGGTTGAATTCCCAGGACCCTCAGTTCTTTAGAGATAGACCAAATGGCTGGTATCATTGCTTACAAAAGTGTCATGAACTTGATGGAGCTTATAGTGAGGAATAAAGTTTATATATTTTATTTTTACCTTTTAATTCCAGTTTTCTATGAACTTTTTGAGGTCCTTTTATAAAATAGTATATATTTTTTATATTATGTAATATATGTAAATGAACTCATAAATGTAAATATGACTTTATATATATATATAAATAACTATGTCTCTATATCTAGGTAACTAGGTAACTATATACACAATAGTATGAAGGAAAATAAATTATGTAACCTGTTATTATAATTTTGACATTTTAGTTACTCACATTACATCAATTCCACTTTTCATCCAGGAAATGGTTATATATTTCTTGAAATGTAATGTGTTATTCTATTTAAAACTAAATCCATCTTGACATTTTTATGCACAAACATTTTCAGGTGTTTATGGGATGTACTGATCTCATTATATCTGGGTCAGCTGCCACTGAACAGCAGCAAAAGTATATGCAGCCCTGACTGCGAAGTAGGGAACTCTGCCAGTCTAAATGTACTGTACCTGATGACCATAAGCCACCATCTGGACAGCAAGGGCATGTCTCCAGATTCTTGATATTGCAGACATTAACAGCCTTGTGAACTGTAAGTTGACTAGGCAACAGGAAAATTAGCCCCTGGGAATAGGGGCAGGTGGCGACCATTTCTACCAAAACATGCTTGTGGAATAAGTGCCTACATTCAAATAATTTCTGAATCTAAGCCAACAACTGCCTCTTCCCTTTTTCCAGCTAATGGCTCACTATTCATTCTCCTCACCTGCTTACAACCAGTACTCATCAGCTGCCCTGCTGGAGATGGCTCTATTGTGACAAAGAGAAAGCAGTGAATGTAAACAACTAGGTAAATCGGTGTAGATATACGCAAACTCTTCTTGACTATGTGTTTTTTACACACTTCTGGAAAGCAATAAATGGATATGCCGTATGTGAGAAAAAGTCCTTTAGAACAGAACTGCTTTTTCAAGAACTTTATTGTACACATTAAAAATATAGTGTTAAGGCTAATTAGAATAATATAATTAACCCCTATATAAAGTAAGCATTCATTAAAAAAATTAAGTTGGTAAATACAAAGACTAACACTGATCAGGGTATTCCTGTCTCTGCTAGCTGATAGCTTCTGCTTCCTTTTTCTTGGTTTTGTTTTCTTTCTTTTTTTTTTCCCCCCCAGGTTACGTAAGGATCACAAGCTAACACTTTTCCTCCTTAGTGGCCATCTACATTTTATGCCCTGGCTATGTAAAATATGGTTCATGGACCATCAGTAACAATACCACTTAGAAATTTTAGAAAGTGTGAAATCTCAGACCCAACCCAAGACCTACTAAACCAAAATCTGTATTTTAAACAAGATGTCCGTATGATTCCTATGAATGTCAAATATTGATTAGTACTGTTCTCTGTCAGTAATTCTCAAGGCTATGTTCATATTAGAATGAACTGGGGAGTTTAAAAACCTACTAATGCTCAGAATACACTGCCAGATTCTGATTTAATTGGTCCGGGAAAGTGCCGTAGAATCTGTTTTTCAAAAGCCCCTCAGGTGATTCTAATGCACATTTGAGGACCAAAGCTATACATGGATTCCTAAAATGCATTTTGAAAAGCTTAAATTTAAGTATGTTTTAGGAAATCCAGTTCATAAAGGATTCTGAAAATAATGTCTGTACATGGAATAGAATTAAAGAAAGAGAAACATTTTGGTGGAAGAAAATATATTTTGTAAATTATAGAAATATTGTAGTACGAGTGTTCTGAGTATAGTGATACATATTATGAATCACCTATGCTTTCAGACTTGGATTTTAAGAGGATATATAAATGCATTGGTAAAAATTTTATCTCTTATTAATAACTATAAAATGATAAATTTATTTTTTTATTTAAAAATTCTAGGAGGTAAAAGTGTTTTTTGTTACTTGGATAAATTGTGTCATGCTGAAGTCACGGCCTTCAGTGCCCCTGTCATCAGAATAGTGTAGGTTGTATTCAACGGGTAGATTTTTATCCCTCAAGCCCCTACAATCCTCCCCCATCTTAAGTTTCAATATCCATTAATGCTCTTTATGACTATATATCTCCTTCATTTAGCTACCAGTTATAAGTGAGAATGTATGATATCTGTTATTCCATTGTTGAGATAACTTCATTTAGGCTAAGGGTCTCCAGTTTTATCCAAATGGTTGCAAAAGGCATTATTTCATTCCTTTTTATGGCTGAATAGTACTCCATGGTGTGCGTGTGTGTGTGTGTGTGTGTGTGTGTGTGTGTGTATTTTATATACATATATATATATATATATATATATATATAATGCTACCATGTTTTATTTATCCACTCCTCAGTTGATGGGCACTTAGGATAATTACATATCTTTGTAATTGTGCATTGTACTGTGTGATGAACATTTGAGTGCAGGTGTCTTTTTATAAAATGACTTCTTTTGGGTAGATATACAGAAGTGGAACTGATGGATCAAATAGTAGATATACTTCTATTTATTTGAGAAATCTCCATACTACTTCCCATAGTAGTTGTACAAGTTTACCTGCTCACCAAGAGTATATAAGCATTCCTTTTTCATTGCAACTATACCATCATCTATAGATTTTTGACTTTTTAATAATGGCCATTCTGACAGGGGATAAGGTGGTATCTCATTGTGGTTTTAATTTGCATTTCCTTGGTGATTAGTGATGTTGAGAATTTTTTCATATATTTGTTGGCAGTTTATCATCTTTTGAGAAGAGACTGTTCATGTTTTTTGCCCAATTTTTAGGTAGTTATTTGTTTTTGTTTTGTTTTTGCTGACTTATTTGAGTTCTTTGTAGATTCTGGATATTAGCCCTTTGTTGGATGTGTAATTTGCAAATGTTTTCTCCCATTCTGTAGGCTATTAACTCTGTTGATTATTTCCTTTGCTATATAGAAACATTTTCATTTAATTAAGTCGCATTTATTTATTTTTGTTGTTGCTGTATTTGCTTTTGTGTATTACTCATATTCTTTCTCTAGGCCAATGTCTAGAAGAGTTTTTCCTGTATTTTCTCAAAGAATTTTTTGTGGTTTCTGGTCTTACATTTAAGTCTTTAATCTATCTTAGTTTTTGTATATGGTGAGAGATGGGGATCAAGTTTCATTCTGCATGTGATTATCCAGTTTTCCCAGCACCATTCATTGAATAGAGTGTCCATTCCCTAATGTATGTTTTTGTCTGCTTTATCAAAAATCATTGAATCATAGCTAAATGGTTTATTTCTGGGTTCTTTATTCTATTTCATTGGTCTATTGTCTACCTCTATACCAGTACCATGTTGTTTTGGTTACTATACCCTTGTAGCATAATTTGAAGTCAGGTAATGTGATACCCAATTTGTTCTTTTTGCTTAGGATCGTTTATAGCAGCACAATTCACAATTGCAAAGATGTGGAAACAATCCAAGTGCCCATCAATTCATGAGTGTATTAATAAGATGTGGTATATGTATACCATGAATTCTACTCAGCCATTAAAAAAAATAGTGTACTAATACCTCTTGCATTAACCAGGATGGAACTATAGATCATTCTTTTAAGTGAAGTATCACAAGAATGGAAAAACAAACAGAACATGTACTCACCATTAAATTGGAGATAAACGATTAACACTTATGTGCACATATAGAAACAACATTCATCGGAAATCAAGAAGGTGTGAGGGGGAAGGTGGGGATAGATAATTTCACACCTAATGGATACAAGGCACACTATCTGGGGGGCTGGGCACACTTTGACTCAAACAGTACAAAGGCAATTTGTGTAACCAAAACATTTGTACCCCCATAATATTCTGAAATAAAAAATAAAAGAAAATAAAAAAAACTTTAAAATAAAATAAAAATTTAGCCATTCTAATGGGTATATACCAGCATCTCATTATGGATTTAATTTCTATCTTCCTGAGGATTAATGAATGTTATCAAGCACATATTTTTGTTTATTGACCTTTTGTATATCTTCTTTTGTGGAGTGTCATCATACCCTTTTTTGTGGGGGGGGAGAATAATGTTTATTTCTTATTAATTAATTAGAAGCTTCATTTATAAATTCTCAATACAAGGCTTTGATCAAAAATATGTACTATGAATATTTTTTGCCATTCTTATTTTTCGCTTTTTAGTTCCTCAATATTGTTTTTAATGTGGAGAAAAAGTCTTAAATTTTTCATCAAATCTAATGTAGCAATATTTTATTTTATAGTTTATCATTTTTCTGTACCATTTAAGAAAACTGACAAAATTCTTTTCTACATGCTAGAAGAATTTTATACTCTTAGCTTTTACATTTTTATCCATGATTCATTTGAGTTACTTTTTTTTGTTTGTACTTTGAGGTAGGCATTGATGTTCACTTTTTCCATAAGGATATTCAATTCCAGCATTATTTATTGAAAAGACTTTGTTGTACTCATTTAATTGTCCTAGTACTTTGTTTGAAAATAAGTTATATGAGTTTCTTTCTTAATATTGTCAAATTAGTACTGATTTTACATATTGTGCCTACAGATTAATATGCCAATCATTTCATCAATAACAGAGTCTTAATTATTGTAGTTTTATATAAATTTGAATTTAGTTAGTGTAAATCCTCTAGCTTTATTCTTTTTAAGAATTTTTTCTTTGATTATTCTATATTATTTTCATTTTTATATGCCTTTTTTGAGTGTATAGAAATACCTTTTGGAGATTTGGTATTACATTTAATCTATAGATAAATTTTAGGAGAATTGATTTCTTATAATAAATATCCTTGCAACCTCTGAGTATCATATACCTCCCAATTTATTTAGGTCTGGAAACATAATATTCATGGAATTGGTAGAGTCCATAGAAGAGCTGTTATATACAATACCTTTATACAGGGATTTCTGTGAAGTTAACTAGTAAAAGAAATCTGCTTTTAACTTGAACATCAAACAGAAAGTAACTCCTCTTGCCAAAGTGTATTTTAAATACGTTTTCCATGGTCACAAAGCAGAAACTTGAACTTGTGGAAAGAGCTGACAAAAAGAATAACACAAAAAGAATAAAATAATAACAAAGTTTTTATATTTGAAGGACAGAGATAATAACATTATTCAATAAATCAGGTCAGTAAAATTGAATAAGAATACTCTGTGTTAAATGACATCTTTAAAGGAAATTAACTAGCATAACTTTTGTTTTAAGAAATATACTTTCAAAAATTTTATAAGCTAAGTCTGAAGACAGAATTTCAAATAAGTCTTCAATAATTTGATATGTTGTTAAATGATAAATATATATGAAAGGAATATTGATATAGAGAGCCTTTAAATTAAATTACATATTGGTTTTAAAGGGAAGATAAAGTTCTTTCAGAAAAAGAACTTGGCCATGCACTGTTATTCAGACATCTTGGAGAACCAATGCATCATTTTTACCCTACAGAGTTATCTCAAGGTGATTAATGGTAAATTATTTCTATAATATAACCAATTATAAGATTTATTACAAATATCTTCATTTTGGTTTTATTTTGGTATAATTTTATTTTAGTGATAAACTATATACAAAGGATTCTATGGTTTACTTAAATATTTTAAACATTCAACTATGAATTTTTGCCACCAAAATAAAATAGAGTTTTAAACTAACTATACATTACTGTAATTAGTATGATTTTATTAGAATTATTGTGTATTAGATCCTATTTTTTGAAGGGAAAACATCAGCCTTTCCAAGTGTTAAACAGAATAGTACTGTTGTGCATCTTTGGAGAAAAAGAAGTTCATTATAATAGGAATAGATATAGAATGGAACAAATACCAATACCGAAAACTTTTTATTGTATTTTATGAAAAAGCCCTAGTCTATCTATATGCTATGTTAAAGATGTAAAAACTATTTCAGAAGAAGAAGTAGAAAAAACCTGGAGACCTCTTCATAATAGAAGGTTTTGCTGTCAGAATTGGACTGTGCAGACTGCTTTATAACAAAAGAGAAAACGCCTTGGACTTTCAGCATTCAAGGCAGATGACAAGGGTGTTTTCCTCCCAGCTTAACTAGTATTGAAATTTTCTGGAAAGTTATCTCATTATGGAGTTCAACATTTCTAGTTTATGTTCAACTTGATTTATTAAGTTTTTTGCATTCTAATGAGTGTATAGTTTCCTGATTAGAAAAAAAAAAGAGGGACCTTTCATGTTGATTTGTTTAAGTTCTTACATTTTTCACTCTGTAGGAATAGTTCTTTAGCCAATTAGACCTGTTTAAATTATTGGAAAATATGACATTGGTGATTCTGGCAATGGTCCCTGGGAATCAAATCAATACTTGATATGCTTAAGAAATCATAACCATTGTGTAGATTTAAAAGTTTGCTTCACTTTACTGCTTCTGTGACATTTGCCCAAATACAAAGAGATCATTCTACTATGAGCAGGGGAACCTTTAAAAAAACACTCGATAATATCCTGAAATAAACACACACACACACACACACACACACATACAAAACTATGTGTCTGAATGCTTTAACAGAAATTTTTCTCCAAGCTGTATATAATGCAATATTACAGAGATCACACACTTCTTTTTAAATTAAGAAATAATAAGAAAAATTTCTTTAAAATATCACTTATTATTGATATTTGTAGCTTACAGGAAATTTCTTCAATGTTATGTGTTCAGAAAATAAACTTAAATCTTGCTTCCTCTGTTGAAAACTGTATAATATAAATTTCTTTAAAAATTAAATTTGGATATACAATTGGCCCTTCGTATCTACTTCTGAATTCACAGATTCAATCAATTGCAGACGAAAAATATTTGAAAACATCAATAAAAAAACAATACAATAAAAAATAAACAATACAGTATAAAAACGATTTACAGAGCATTTACATTCTGTCAGGTATTATACAAAAATCTACAAGTTATTTAGAGAATATAGGCAGATGCGTGTGTATGCGTGTGTCAAAATATAAAATTAGGAACCAAGTTTCAAAGTGGAGGCAAAGGCAAGCTGTCTTCATTCTGCTCCACAGAAAACAAAAAGAAATACTCAACACTGAGATCTACACCAGCAGCAACTCAGAGCTCAAGTATGAGGATGAGACAGTTCCTAGGGCCACAGAGAAGAAGAAAAACTGAGGACAGCATAAGAGAATCAGAGTTCCACATTTATGGTGTCTGTTCCTCCATTCTTCCCAGCACCAAGTGTGCAGAAAATCTCCCCCAACTCATAGTTTCTACACTGAAAGAAGTAAAATTGAGGTGATAAACTAGCTTCCTCACCTTCTTGGGTTCCTCAGTAGGAGACCTGCCCTTGCCTTAACCCATGGATGCATTGTGACGTCCTGAAGGGAGAAATATCCCTGAGGAAAGACAGGGACAAATTGAGGAGGTGGGACTACCATCCCCAGATCTGGAAACTCTGTTCTGTAACTCAGCCAATGAAGATACCAAATCAGAGTGGCTGCTCAGCAGCACCATGCTGCAGGAGGATGCTGTAGGAGATATATTCCCTACCATGGGCATGAAACCCTAGCCACACTGCTAGGATAATCCTCCTGGGACCTCCCCCATTTTGGGACAGGTAGTGCTCCAACCATTTATTAGAGCCAAGGCAAACCTGGGTTTAAGGCACCACCTAGAGCCAAGAAGAAGGCAGTTACCTAGCAGTGAAGATTTACTAAGCAAGTATATTCAATAAAAACTAAAACAAGTCATATAGAAAAAACTGAAATAATAACTAATGCTACAAGGCAAAGGCAGGGGACCACACCCTCCCCAAAAGGACAAAACAAAATCCCAGTGACTAATGAGATGAAAATTCATGAGGTCTCTGACCAGGAATTCAAAATAGAAATTTTAAGCAAACTCAGTAATCTTCAAGATGACACATAAAAGCAATTCAGAAAGTTATCAGAGAAATTTAACAAGGAGATTAAAATAATAAAAAAGAAGGCTTGGACCTGAGAAATACATTTGCTGAATTGAAGAACTCTTTAGAGGCTCTCAATAGCAGAATGAATCAAACAGAGGAAGGAATCAGTGAGCTTGAAGACTAGCTATTTGAAAATACATACTTGGAAGAGAAAAAAGGAAAAAGAATGAAAAGGAACAATGAATGCCTACAAGATACAGAAAATTACCTCAAATCTAAGAATTATTGGTGCTAAATAAGAAGCAGAGGAAGGGCAAAAGGCAGAAATCTTGTTCCAAGAAATAATAACAGAAAATTTTCCAAAACTTGAGGAAGATATAAATATTCAGGTATGGGAAGGTCTTAGAACACCAAACAGATTTAATCCAAATAAGAATACCCAAGGCATATAATAATCAAAGTCCAAAAGTTAAAGAACAAAGAAAGGATCTTAAAAGAAGCAAGGAATGATAAGAACACTGAACAAAATAGGCATAGATGGGACTTAGCTAAAAGTGATAAAAGCCATATATGACAAATCAACAGCCAACATCATACTGAATGGGGAAAAATTCAAAGCATTCCCACTTAGAACTTGAATCAGAGAAGGTTGCCTTCTATCACCATTTCTATTTATTCAACATAGTTCTGGAGGTCCTAGCCAGAGAAATCAGTCAAGAGAAGGCAATCAAGGGCATCCAAATGGGGGCAGAACTATTGCCCTTTGCTGACAATATGATCTTATGTCTAGAAAACCCCAAAGATTCTGCCATGAGACTACTGGAATTTATAAACAAATTTAGCAAAGTCTCAGATTACAAAGTCAATGTACAGAAATTAATAGCATTCCTATAGGCCAACAACAGTCAACAGAGAATCTAATGAAAGATTCAGTACCCTTCACAATAGCAACAAAGAAAATAAAATACCTAGGAATATATTTAACTAAGGAGGTGAAAGACCTCTACAGGGAGAACTACAAAACACTGAGGAAGAAAATAGCAGAGGATGTAAACAGGTGGAAAACCATATCATGCTCATGGGTTGGCAGAATCAACCTTGTTAGAATGTCTATACTAGCCAAAGTGATCTACAGATTCAATGCAATCCCTATTAAAATACCAACATCATTTTTTGCAGATCTAGAAAAAATAATCCTATGCTTCATATGGGGCCAGAGAAGACCCCATATAGCAAAAGCAATCTTAAGCAAAAAGAGCAAATTGGGAGGCATCAATTTATCAGACTTCAAGCTATACTGGAAGGCTCTAGTAACTAAAACAGCATAGTACTGGCACAAGAACAGAGACATAGACCAATGGGACAGAACTGAGAACCCAGATATAAAACCATCCTCATATAGCCATCTATCTTTGACAAAGCAGACAAAAACATACAATGATGAAAAGAATCCTTATTCAATAAGTGGTGCTGGGAAAATTGGTGTAAGACTGAAACAGGATCTGCACTTCTCACCTCTCACAAAAATCAACTCACAGTGGATAACAGACTTAAACCTAAGGCAATGTAACTTATGTGTACAATAACACCCATATTGCCAAATTACATGTACATATGAAAATCAAGAAATAAGCATTTCCTGTAGTTCTGTTTAAAAACCACATTGTTTTGTTCTGAATGTAACTGAAAGCATTGTATAAAGGTAGGATTTATAAGAGGGGCACTATTGAGATCAGATGAACATAGGCATGAAATAAAAAGATGAAATTTAATGAGACTATTTTTTGAAAATATGTTATTACATGTTTCTTTCTACATTGGAACCTATGAGGACAATTTTATGTATCTGTCTATAAAAGGTGAATTTTAGCATGCTTTCTTTTTTTAAAAAAACTGTATCAATTATTTTAAGTAGATACATGCACACAGAACAAATTCAAAATGGACAAAAGGCATAGAGCCAGAAGACTCTTCCCTTTCCCTTCCCCAGATCCCCAGGTCCTTTGCTCAGAGGTAAATCCTGTTACCAGTGTCTTGGACCCTTACAGAATGAGATATTTGATATCGTTACAAACATATAATCTTCAATGAGACTGTTACTATGTAGAGAAAATCATTAATTAATCAGCTAGCAGAAGTGGTTCTATTCTCAGACTCCGCAAGAATAACTGATGACTGTGCCATCATCTTCTCTATAATCAATCATCTGCCTACCCACTTGACCTTTTTCACCTTTTCCCACATGCCAGGCTGAAACCATAGGAAGAACATCTGCGCATCTTGCCTACCCAAAGTCTCCAGAGCTCTTGGCACTTTTCTGAGCTTAATCTTTATCTAACCTTTGTTTTAATGATGAAAGATTGTCTCTCAGTCAGCAGTTCTTCACATACAGTGAACTTTTGTCACTAGTTCACAATTCAAATACTTAAGGATTAGGAAGCATGACTTTGCCAAATTAGGTGAATATTTTTTTGTTCATTTTTTTGCCTGAAATTCTAATACAGCTTAATCTATTGACCTTAACTATGGAATTGTTGAGTCAGATTCTCTTTGTGCATAAGATACTTCCTTTGTATACACTTGGCACCATAGGAAGCTGCATTAACTTTTAGCGTATCAGCATGTGTTTTTATCAAATCATATTTCACAAGTTGTAAATATTTCCAGTTTCAAAAATGCTGACTTGGATCATTTCTAGAAACTTAAGCACACAGAAAACTCTGACTCTGTTATACTTGGACCATCACTCTATTTAATAACACATATTTTAAAAAGCATGAATAAGAGAAACAAAACATTTCTGGTGCATGTACCATAAAGTTTAAATATTAGATACATTTCTATAAACCTAAATGATGTAGAAGCTAAGGAAAATGCTAACTGGGGAAAAATAAGGCAACGACTTGGCAAATCACATTTGCAGATACTGCGGTTTCTTAGGTATTCTTCAGTGAGATGTGAACACATGCTGGGCTTTGAAGGTCATGTAAAGAAACAAAATTTCTATTAGCAAGCATTTAAGGAAACTGAAGATGGTAAAAAATCAATAAATAAAATAAAATATTTCCAAAAATGAAAAAAAAAGTTCCGTTACAAAGTTGTAAATAATTATATATAGTCTTTTTTTTCTCTCATTACGTGAACAGCCAGAGCATCAGCTGGAAGAAACAAACAGCATCAGGGTATGTTTACCTTGGTTAGAGTTCATGCTTGATCAGCAATGATAACATTTTCTGAGAAAATAATTACTTCATGCCAGGTAACTCACAAGTGTCAGGCTGCTTAGCACTCAGACATAAGAGCCATAACCTCTATTGATTAATGTCAGCTTACATTATCACCATCAGTTAAACAGGAGCTATTTTCAAGTTCATGCATATTAACAAAGTGAAATGAAAACAGTCTCTCATCGGCATTTCCATAACAATAATAAAAACACACCAGCCTCCACATAGAAGGATTATAAGTAAGAAAACACACGGGGAGGAGGTGGTATCATCATAAAAGTGT
This sequence comes from Propithecus perrieri, assembly GCA_963574695.1. Lineage (NCBI taxonomy): Eukaryota > Metazoa > Chordata > Mammalia > Primates > Indriidae > Propithecus > Propithecus perrieri. Next base: position 36,264 of record CAUYRB010029446.1, on the reverse strand, counting down.
CAACTGGAATAAAAATAACAGAAGATATCAATCCAACACACCCTCACCAGTCTGTAAAAGTTACCTCAAAACACTTTTCTGATATATCTCATTTCTTTTTGATCCACATTATTCCCTCTCATCCACCCAGAACAGAACCACTGAAGTGCTACCTGTGGTTCCACACCTATTTTAGCCCTTCAAAAGATCTGCCACTTATGTCTCTCTTTCCAGAAGTTTGGACATTGGTTCTCAAACAATTTTTCTGGCAATGTACTCCTCTATTTTCAGAATTTTATTTTTCATAAGTGATTTCTCCCCGACTTGGGTATTTTACTAATCCTGCAAAACCGCCAATTCCATCCTCCTTGATGGTGAATAGCCACGTCCATCCAGCCCCTCAAAAATGATAAGTAATTCAAACGGATACATTCTGTAATAGAAAATTAGAAAAGGAATAGAAAATTCTGAGACCTTGTGGGGCTGTGGCTTTTTGATTGCTTGCCGATAGTAGATTTACTATGACAGTTGTCCTGATTTGTTTCCAGGGGCTTCTTATGCTATGTGCCCCAGTCAGTATTCTGGGCTTTTGTGATTTTGATAACTGGAATATGGGTGAGGACTTGCTTTGGACTTCCCAAAGTGTTAGAAGCATAAGAAACAATATTCAGTTAACCTTGGAGCACCAAAAATAGAAGACTAGATACCCAACCCTGCCTTCATTTAAAAACTCTGGCATTGTATAACCTTTTTAGAATGCAGATGTCACCCCCAGGGAAAAGAGAAGTGGAATTGAAAATAGCACTGCATTGAGTTTTCAAGTGTAGTGAAATTTAATTTTGGCAAATGAGGTGATATGAAAAGGCTTACCAATTAAAAAGAAGTTTCATCTCTGGCATACTTACATTTTCAAATTGAGATTTACATTCTCTTTAAAGCAACAACAGTTAGGAAATATCACTTTGCAATCACTATATTTCCCATGCTTTTGAAAATACTACTGGGTTTTCAATGCAATTTTCACAATAAAAATCCATTTTGACTGTTGTCACACTTTTATTATTTTTAATTTTCTAAATTTTGTTTTTTCCTGAGCATCTACCACATAGACTTCAGATATATTGGGTTGATATTTATGACTTACAAGATTTGTTTCAAAGTTTATTTACAAGTACCCTACTCTATTCATTTCCCTTAAACCACTTTCTTGCTCACTTTGGCTCACATTTTTTTCTTTGATGGTGAGTACTTTTCCTTCACTTCCGAAATCATGATATTCTTATCTTCAAGGCACGTGCATAACCTGATGGTAGTTAGAGTTAAGAAATACAGTATATGAATTTATACATGCAAACACATTTACATCTATTTCTATATAAATTTCTCTCCATGAGTTTACACAGATACCTCAAATTCCAATCCAATTTCACAAATTTTTTCTAACCTACTCTGTTTATTTAACTCCTTTTTCTGAAATTAAGAAACATGATTGTCATTATTATCAGTTATTTATATATTTGCTCGATCATAGAAAATATACAAAATAATAACTTCAGAATTTGTAACAGTTATCCTTGTAAAAAAGCAAATTACACATTAAAGTCTCACATTTGTGTATAGTACATTTTATTGTCGTTAGCCTTAAAAGTATATAACCAAAACACTGTTTTTATGTTACTTTTTTTCCAAAATTGATAGTGCTTTACATTCCCATCCCTTTTATTGTGATTATCCTATTTATTTGTTCTATTTCTTCAATATGTTATTCATTTGTTCATTTGCATCAATGTGGGTCCTGTTACAGGTTGAATAGTGTCTCCCCCAAATTTTTATGTGAAAGCCCTAACCCCCAGCATCAAAAAATTGACTATAATTGAACACAGATCTGTTAATTAGATAATTAAGGTAAAATAGGTCATTAAGTTGGGCCCTAATTCAATCTGACTGGTGTCTTTATAAGAAGGTGAAATTATATACACACAAAGATACCAGGGATGTATGTGCACACAGAAGAGACCTTGTGAGGACACAGTGAGAAGGAAGCCATCTACCAGTCAAGGAAAGAGGCCTCTGGAGAAACAAAGCCCACTGATATTTTCATCTTGGACTTCCAGGCTTCAGAATGTAAACTAAAATGCTATCTTAAGCTCTTCCTCCTCCCCAGCTGACTGACTGGACCCACTTTTGGCAAAGGGGATATCCTAAAACTGAGTTGCTGGCCATGAGAAGGGAGGTCAGACATGCCTCATTATGCCCCCTCTCTTCTTATAGGTATCCTTTGTAACTTATTAACAGGTCTAAGGCTATGCAAGATAAAACTGCAGGTCTTCAGTTTACTTAAGAGACCACTTGAGCCTGGGTGTATGTCTGGTGGCTTGTCTCTGATTAACAGACTTCTTTATTTTTAACTCAAAAACATTCCAAAGCTTTAGACAAAGCTTCATTTCTTTAACCAATTATAAATTAAAGAATCTTTAAATCCACCTATAAGTTATAAGCCCCCACTTAAAGATGTCCCACCATTCTGGGCCAAACCAATGTACAACTTTCATGTATTGATTTAGGACTTTACATGTAATTCCTGTCTCCCTAAAATGTATAAAACCAAACTGTGACTCAACTACAGTGAGTCCACTTGCTCAAGTTTTCTTGGATGTGGCTCCAGGACATGGTACTCAAGCTTGGCTCAGAATAAACATCTTTAAATTATTTTACAGTTTGGGTTATTTTCCATTGACTGGAACTATGAGAAAACAAATCTCTGTATTTAAGCCACCCAGTTTCTGTAGCATTATTATTATTTTTTTTTTTTTTTGAGAAAAGGTCTTGCTCTATTGGTGGGGCTAGAGTGCAGTGTGTCATCATAGCTCACTGCAACCTCAAACTCCTGGGCTCAGGTGATTCTCTTGCCTTAGCCTGCTTACTAGCTGGGACTATAGGCGCTCACCACCACACCCCACTAATTTTTATATTTTGTTGTAGAGACAGGTGACGTGGCCCGACTTCAGACCGAAGAATGAACACAGAGACATAAAGACGCAGACACATGACAGCAGCCCGTACAACAAGACACAGACACCACAAGACAGTATGAGGCTGCAGCGAAAAGCTCTCACTGTAGCTGTTTTATTTATAATACAGGCTGTTTGGCAACTATCCCACCGCAAGTTCTTTGTTCCCACACCGTCCCGACTCAACACGTCCCAGTTCCTTGTTGTTTCGTCTCCAGCGAGCAGATGTTTGCATCTCAACTCTCTAGCCCCTCCTGTTTGCAGGGTGAGGGCGTTCAGGACTTGCGTGCAAGGCCACAGACATGTTCTTGAGAAAAACAACAAGGAAACTTTCCCAGACAAAGGTGTCCTCTACAGACAGGATCTCTTTTGTGCTCAGGCTGGTCTCAAATTCCTGGCCTCAAGCAATCCACCTGCCTTGGCCTCCCAAAGTCCTAAGATTACAGGCATGAGCCACCACACCAGGCCTTGTAGTATTTTGTTGTAGCAGCCTTAGCAAACTAAAATGATACTAACTCATCTTACTTAATTTTAATTATTTATATTTTAAATGTGTTAAACATTCACATGGTTCTGAAAAGCATAACTATACAAAAATACATAGTTTTAAAACTGTCTCTCTCCATCGTGTCTTTTACTTTATTTCCTTTTCCAATTACCCCATAATTTCTAACCCATGATTTCTAAAGATTCTCTGTAGATCAACAATCTCATTGTTTTTTGGTTTACTCTTCTTCTCCTTTCTATATTTCCTTCTCTCTCTCTCTCTCTCTCTCTCTCTCTCCCCCTTCCCTCCTTCCCTCCTTCCTTTCCTCCTTCTTTCCTTCCTTCCTTTCTCCCTTTGTTCCTTTCTTTCTTCTTTCTTCCTCTCTAAAATTATTAACAAGAAAACATGGATACTCATGTTCACTTGGAGTCAGAGATATGATTAAAATTTAAAAAAGACTTCGTGAACTTTCAAAACCATATTATTTAAGCTTGGCTACTGTCTAACGGAGAGCCCCAGCTAAGAGATACCTATCATTCAAATACAAATTCAAATTGATAAATTTAGACAGCACTCTGTTGCACTGTGGTGGTAAAATACTTGTTTTATTTCCAATAGTGTGAAGCAAGAGCTGTGTACTTCCAAAATTCACATTTAGCAATGTTATCATGGTTGGCTTCAACCTAGCAGCAAAATAATCTGACAGGGTCATTTAAAAAAGGGCTGGAAGTGGATGATATGACAGCAATTTGCTAAATTTCAAATAGTAACATGATTACTGGTACGGAAAAAAAAGTGCTCATAAGATGGCCCACTATCTGACTCTGTGCCTTATTTTCAGTCATCTGTGGTTAGATTCATCATAAGCCTCATAAAATGATGAACATCATGGTACATTTATGAATAAAATAACTAAAAAGTCAAAATCAGACCCATTAACCAAAGTGACTTTAGAGGCTAAAGTGCTAAATCAAATGAAAGGATCTTATTCGGATTCAAAAAATAGTATTAAATGAGACCAAAACTGTCATATGAAAGAATGAGGCTGAGCACAAGAATATAATAGGCACTAATCCTTGTTTTATAAAAATCAAGGACACTTTACATCTGTATAAATTTTGTAAGGATGCCAAGATAGAATACAAATTAAACCTGACATTAAAATATAAGTGTAATAATAGGTATAAGAAAGTATGATATTAAGAAAAAGAAATCAATAATAGGAGTTAAAATGATCACATTTATTATTTTGGTTTTATAAATATAATAATGTAATAGAATGTCAAAAACAAGTCTTTATAGGTTTTTAGTTGAAATTAAAACAAAAACGCCATATCATATCTTTATACATGAAGTTTGATATATCTGTTGAATGTTGCATGAAGTAGAAATGTATCTTTTGATCTTAATTTTGCATGGTGTTATTTTAATAGAAACTTTTGAGAATTAAATACAGTTTAAAATTTTATTACAAAAAGGAAAATATTTTCTATAAATGTAAAGAATAAAAAAAGAAAATGGATTTTAACAAATACCACACAAAATGAAATATTTCTATTCTTAAAAGTTCAAGATATATAATAAAATACTTCATTATTTGATTACAATAGAATGTTCTCGCTCTATATACACACACGTGCACATATATATACATATGTATATATACATGTATATATTTTACAATTATTGCTAAGAATTCCCTATAGTATCTGGAGGAGAGTGGGTTGTTATAAGCAGTTTAAATTCAATACCCAAGACCTTATTCTTTAGTCAATGTTCTTTATTTAATCTACTTTTCTATCTTTGTTTATTGCTTTGTAAACTGTGCATTTTTGGATTTTATTATTTTTCCAAATGTAAAATGGATACATTAATAAATGTTGCCAGATGTAAATATCTATTTTATAAATATGTATATATATATATATATATATATATATATAAATACTTAAATAGCAATATTTATATCACTCTAGTAAGTTTGGGCCCTGGTATATCTCTCTATGGATAAGCCTTAGGTTATAATATGTTTGCGTTTTTTGTAAGCAAAATGCAGTAGAATCCCTCAAATAAATGTATATCTCCCAAACTTCTCCAGATATTTTGAAATACAAAGGTAAATTCAATTTAGGCTTAACATTGGATTCCTGCTGCATTAAACTTTAAAATATTTTGGAATTTTATGTTTCAAGAAAACAAAGCAGTTTTTGTCAAATAGACAAACAATAAAAGGTTGAATTGTTTAAGCATAAAAAGATTGAGCATCAAAGCATCAAAAGATTGAGGAGATATTTTGAAACATAGGTTTCATATTTAAAATAATGTAAAAGTAGGAGAAAACATAAAACCACCAGAAACCATGGTATTAAGTCATTAATATGAAATGTCTGATTTTGAATCACAAGTGTAGTTTACTACATCTCAAACAAGAAACAGTATAATTAATCAAAGTATGCACCTAAACTATCAACACAGTTTTGCCATCTTAATGGTACCTTGTTTGTGCCAGCGGCAAAGAATCCTGGAGAGTGAGTGGCAATGAAATCATGAAAGGATTTTTCCACACCTTGTTGAGAATTGAATATTTTTCCTTCCAAGAGTGGTCCAAAGCCTGGAAGAAGTGGTAGTTAGTTGGTGCAAGATCTGGTGAATGCAGTGGATGACAGAAAGTTTCCAAGTCCAGCCTCTGTAGTTTGGGAAGCATCAATTGTGCCTCATGTGGTCAAGCGTTGCCTTGCAAGAAGATTGGCCTGTCTCTATTGACCAAATTTGGCTGCTTAATTGCAAGCATCCTCATCATTTTATCCAACTGGTTTCAGTAGTCATCCTCTGTAATCGACTGATCAGGTTTCATGAAGCTGTAGTGGATAATAAGAGTGCTGGACCACCAAACACACACCATTAGCTTTTTTGATGAATATTCACTTTTGGACCGTGTTTAATTTGACACTTCATCTTTATCCAACCATTGTGACAAACACTTGTGATTGTCAAAAAGAATCTGTTTTTCATCACAAGTAACCATACATGGTAGAAATGGTTTGCCTTTATGTAGTGACAGCAAAGAAAGGCAAGCTTCCAGACAATTTCTCTTCTGATGCTCATTTAATACACGTGTTACCCATCTATCTAGTTTGAGAGTGTTGGAGTAAGGAATGTTAAAGAAGGAATCAATAGAGGTAAAATAAAATATTTATCTATTTTCTTATTTTTCATTGATCTAAATATCATTGTTTGCTTAAAACAATCACAGTAATAATGTAATGGATAATTACAGTACATAGATAAGTGAAATAAATGTCAGCAATGTCACAATGGATGAGAAGGAGGATTTGGAATCCTCTGTTAAATTACCTACACTATAGGTAAAGCAGTATAGTGTTATTTGAAGGTAGACTTCGATTAGTTAACAACGTTAACTCTAGGGCAACTACTATGTTTTTAAAAAGGAGTAAACTTGGTAGGAGAAACAGGATAAAATCAAACTATTTAAAATGCACAATTAAAACCAAAGAATACAGCAAAAGAGGGAAAAATAAAGAACAAAAGCAACAAATTGAAAACAGTTATAGTATTGGTACACACTGATCCATAGAGACAAAAGACATATTAAATGGTTACCAGAGCTTATGGGAAGGGGAAATAGGGAATGACTGTTAATGAGTATGGAGTTTCCATTTAGGAAAATAAAAAATAGAATTAGATGGTGATGATGGTTGTACAACACTGTGAGAGCATCGAATACCACTGAATTATACATTTAAAATGATTAAAATGGTAAATTTTATGTAATGTGTATTTTACCAATGTTTTTAAATATCAACGGCTTTCCAGGATACTGGCAATAAAAAATTGAAATTTCTTTATATGTTTGCTGGCCATTATTCTGTCTTCTTTTGAAAAGTTTCTGTTCATTTCCCTTGCCCATTTGTTGATGGGGTTGTTTGATTTTTTTCTTGTTGATCTTTTTGAGTTCTAGATAGATTCTGGTTATCAGTCCTTTATCAGATGTGTAGAGAGCAAATATTTTTTCCCATTCTGTGGAAAGTAAACATTTTGAAACTTTTTAAAAGTCTCAATTTTTAGGCAAAGAATTGTGTCTGTAAGGAGAGCTAGATGGTGGTAATCGCTATGCATTTTTGTCAGCATAAAACTACACCTGATATTTCTCCTAATAGTAAAATGTCCAGATATTTGGACAAAAAGGGGATATACCTCCTTTAGCACAATGCTCTTTTTCTTCCTTTTGCCTTGCATTGATGCATCTGTTTTATGTTATCTCATATCATGAGTTTCTTTCCCGAACCACAAACTCGCTCTATGCTGAAGCTCCTCTCCTTCACTAAGAATATGATGATCATACAATGGCTTATTTTCCCCGACTCCTTCTAACAGAAGGCAAAGCCATAAGGATTCTAGATCTGGACACCAAGGTGGAAGGCAAGGTTAGAAATACTTGCTAAAGGAGCCCTAGAAGGGAAGTAAGGGCTTGAAGAAATTATTTGGTGTCATAGAATATATCTCAGAGATCTAAATTGTGAAACATGAACTGAGAGGGGCAAATAGGGAATGAAAACCAATAACTCTGTCCCTAGAAGTAGATTTATTTATTAATGTGTTGCATTTAGATTGAAAATGGGCAGTAATAAAAACACGATGATAATCATTATGTAATGTCTGAGAAACTGTTAATAAAAATATGTTTGGAATACTAGAAATTCAATAAAATGAGATAAGAAAAACTAAAATTTGGTCGAGTTGTATAAAGGCAATATTGATCACCATCATTTATTTTAAAATGAATACTTTTTTTATAATTACTCTGTAATATTTTTAGAGTTGTAAATATCTCTCACTATGCATCAGGCTGTAAATTGTATTTTAGGAAAAAGCATACTTTATACATTTTACTAATTCTTTGGCCCAGTTGTCATGATTTTCTAGCCACAATTTAAAAACTTAGAGAAGATATTGTTTTTAGCGTTATATTTTTAACAAAGGGCAAAATTTGAGTTGAACAGCATATTGTGTCTGTTAATATTTGCTCACCCTTCCCTTAACACACAGTTTTCAATAAAATTTCATGCCTTTTAAAATATACATTGTTTTATTGTATTGTATTGTTTCTGATAAACAATTATTCAAAGCATACCCTATTAAGCATAATTCTTTGTAACTTGGTTTGCTTTCATAGGAAAGAGTTCATTCATCCTACAAGAAATGATGTAGTACTTATTGCATGTTAGATATTGTGTTAGATTCAATTAGCTGCTGGAAAATACAAAGGCATTGCCCTCAAGTGAAAGACCTTACAGTGTATCTTGCCTGGTCTTTAAGCCTTCTCTTTCTTTGAAAGAACTCGAAGTGCTTTATTCTAATTTTGTCTCATGCTTAGAGTTTTGACTGACAGTTTAGAGAAGGCCCTAGAAACATTATTAATAATAAAATAGTTTTTGTCTTTATTCAGTTCTGATCAGGTGCTAGAGACTAGCCTAAATACTTTTTTAATTATTATTATGACAAAAATATAATGCTTGAAAGAGCAGTATGAGTTTGGTGCTATTTTTAAACACCATGTTAAAGATAAAATTACTAATGTTAGTTTATAATGATGTAATTTGTTCAAAATAAAGCTGGTAAGTGACTCAGGGCTTAAAAACAACATCAGTGTGGTTAGAAAATCCATCATGCTATTATTCTAAATTGCTGCTTGCAATGGCTTCTGCCTTCTTGTGTTCACCTGCTAGATGCCTCCTGTTTGTTTATTCTGTTTTATTATTAATGGCTATTTTAAGATGTATATATAATTATTCCAAATATTTATATGTCACTTTCATGTACTTTTCGAAATTAAGGATGCATAATAACAATAATATACATTTAATTAATTTTTAGAATTAGGAACCAAGTGATATAAAATCAAATAAAACTTCCATGTGCAAAGACACTTGCAAGAAATTTTTCTCCTCTCTCTTTCTCTCTTTTGTTTTTGCTTCTTGTTCTTTTAGATATTTAGTCCTGCCTATCCTAGCTATATTTACCTACAGAATATATAATTAAAACTCAGGTTTAATTATTATATTATTATTCATTTGTTAAGTACTAAGATAATTGTGGCTCAATCCAATTTCTCAAATTCTATACATTTAATTAGTGTTTGCTAGTATTGTGTTTTTGCATACACCCACATACAAGGGTAGCAGTGGGGGTTCACAAAGCTACACTCTCTCTTTCTGTTCTGTGTTTCTATTCTTCAGTCCTTATTTATCATTGTGCTACCAGTATACCATGCTTGATTCTTCAAAAGAGGTGTTCTTTTCAGGAATGTTCCTGTAGAATTTGAAATCTGACTTCCTTTAAAAAACAGGGAATATTTGGCAAAAGAAGCAAACATAGGTAGAACATCAGGTATAGCAGACTATATAAATTATTTATTCAGTGACAAAATTAATTTAAGCAACTACCTTTCCATAACAGTAATAGAGGATAGTTACCCCTTTTAAAAAATAAGGAACAGTAATGCCTTTGAAAAGTATAAAGCAAACTTCTGTGATATTTGCCTTCTTTAATTCTACCAGATGGTGCTTTATTCTTCAAGAAAAAAACTAATTTATCCTCTAAGATTCCATTTCACCTTTTCATTATATGGTAAATTTTGAACTAGTTATTTAATATAGCATTTGAATAGCAGCTCTGATTCATAAAAGATCTAGATGGAAATCAAAAATCATACTACATATGCTCCATATTTCATTTCACAACTCAAAAAAGTAGAGAAAGTTGTTGGTAAGTGTTTTGTACTAATTATCAGAAGAACTGATGACTGGAAAAAGCTGTCTAAAAATGTAGGGCACCACAACTTGAATCTTTTCATGGAGATGGTAGCTAGCAAAGCAAATGAATAATTGCAAAGAAAAGAATGCTGGAAACAATGGGAAAAAATGGGAAGGCTAATATGAAATAGAACAATTGGAAAGGATGTGTGATTTTAGCATAAAGGAGGGTGAAGAATAATATCAAAGCTAAAGAAAATGGTGAGATATTTGTAGTATCCAGTTAAACAAAGGTAGGAAGCATGGAAAGAAGTGAGAAATGCTAGAGGATATGAGAAATATTGTGGTGATAATTGAATAAAAACATAGGATTTAAAATTCAATGTGACTATGGTTTTCAGGGATATTAAAACACTAGGAGAGGACTGTATTGAAAATAACGCATAAAAATAAAGATTATATAAATGTATACAAATGTTTACCAATATATTTTAGAATAAAGAATGTATAAGAAGGAGCTAAATATCACTTGTGAAGGTCATTGAAACTCTTTAAAAGTGAATTTTAATTTATTCTCAAAGTTTTCTGGTACATTTTTAGCTCTTTATATGTTGTTATCATTTTATGGTTGTTTTTCTAAGTGATCACACCTAAAGCAAGGTTGAAGAGTTTACTTTTCAAAGAATTTATGTGATTTAACATGGATGTCTTATTTTTAAAAAATTCCATTTGTCTTAAAGTCATTCATCAGAAGACATTTGACTTCATAAAGAAAACCTGCTTGGCTCTTTAAGAAACATGAACCAAAAATTCTTTTTCAGAACCTTTTAGGATACCTTTACCAACATGTAAAAACCCAGAAGATTATCACTTTTCTTAAATCCTTAACTTCACTGGGTTTGATTGGCTTTAAATTTTTATCAATATTCAAAAAATATATACGAAGGTAGAGGAGGGTGTTCTTTTTTGAGAGATTTGAAAATTGGATAAAAATTTGTTTGATACTACTCTAATGAAACATCCCCAAATTCCTTATGGCAGCCACCAGAAATAATGGCCACGTTAAAGGAAAGAAAATAAAAGGGATTTCTTTCTTTCTTAAATCTGTGTTGAAACTTCAGTTGTTTAATGGTGATGCATATTTGCTATATCAGAAAATCATTCTACTTGTAATAATGTCATAAGAAAAAGCATGGATGAATTATTATTATGTTATTTTCAGGTAACTTTTTTAGAATGATTTTTGTCTTATAATCACTAACACAATTAAAGTAGTACTATGTGAAGCCAAGACTTGATGAATAAAAATGTAAAGTTGTGTGGTGAAAGTTCATGGTACCCTCTAGCTATGAGACAGGCATCCGATGGATACCATATGTGCTTATGTCTACATCTGGAATATCATTAAAGTTAGAATGCATAATTAAATATGCACTTAGGGAGTATATACATGTAAGAATAACTAAGACATTTACTAAAAATGTTTTATCATTTATAAGTCTATAAAATATAATGTTTGACAGTTATAGTCTTACTTACGTTCAATCTTCTAATTCCCCCACGCTTCAAAACTTCTTGCCTTATATATCTCATTTCAAAACTCATCCCATTTCTTATTTCTACTTAGTTAAAAAAATGGCAAAAATACGAATGTGGTGGATTAAATTTTAAGGAGTAAATATTTATTCTCTGAAATAATATTTGCCCCTGCAAACATTATTTCATGTTTTGGTGTGTAAGTGTGTTATTGGAAAGGAAGGCAATTGAGGGACAAATTGACTGACTGGTAAGATTGTTTTTGTATATGCTTGGTTAAATTTGATAAAAAACAAACAAACAAACAAACATGGAGCTTAACCCTCAGGACTTCCCCTAAGTAGACAATAAACATTTATTGAAGTAAGACAAAAACCTTTTCAAGGATCATGTACATTAAATGCTCAATATCACATTGCATCCATAGTCACTATTATCTTTATTTCAGAATTAAGAATCAAATCTGTTTGTGCTATATTTTCCTAAAGATTTTTTGAGAATATCTGCTAAACTCAGGACTGCTGGGTTTCATTCCTGCTGTTTAATACATTGATTTCTATAAAATGTACTTTACAGTCAAATGGAAACTTTGAAATTACCTCAGTGGAGGATCTGAAGGATCAATATATTTTAGATATCAGTCTCTTATTAAGACCCTCTGATTCTCATTTACAGCCGCTAGTCTGGTTTCTGCATACACAATTCTCTGGCAGTGAACTTATGTTGCAAAGAAAAAGATTCCCAGGTTGAAAGTTAGCATTTGCAGCTTCGCTCAGGCATTTTTTTTTTTTCTTTCCGTCTCTTAACAAGCCATCTGTGTACTCTCATAATTATATCAATAGCAGTGACATCATTTAAATTTTGATTACTCATAGTTTTGAAATATGCTTAAAATTAAAGTGAAGAATATAAAGTGAAACTAGATAGAAAACATAGAGAGTAAAACAACTAATTGAAACATAAACCTAAAATTTAGGCATGAAATAGCAACAGTGACTAAAAGTAAATGAAAGTCTATGATCAGAAGAGTTTAACAACTAATTTAGATTCCACAATGGTACTTGATTTTGTACAAATCTGGAGTCATCCTTGTTTTCAAGCTGTCATTGTAGCTCTTTAATAAGAATCTGAGATGTGCATAGGGTAATAGTTTGTGACAAATGTCGCTGAATGGTACACATTGCACTAAGCATTCAGTATGATACCCTCACTATCCTCATACAAAGAGATTAAATATCCATGTTAGATTGGGGACATAACCTGGTTAAGGTACAGCTCACAGTATATTCTCTGGGTCCACAAACTCATCCAGTACTCAGCTCCTTAGTCCCTAAATGTCTAAATGGAAGAGGCGTACTTGGGAGTTGGCAGAATTCTTACTTTGATTATTTGGGCTATAGAGTAAGAATTCTTGTAGTAGGGAAGACATCATGCAAGTTCATGACACTTCTCTCACCCTGGTATTGAACGCAAATAATATCCCAGGATTAATGGCAGTGATTAGTGCCTCTTTATATACCTCTCAGAAGCAGAGCATGTTCTCTGTTATGACTCCATTTAATCCCTGTCTGTCCTCCCCAAAAGACCAAAATGGATACTAAATGATGACAATAAACTTAAGAAAAATCAACCAAATAGTAGTCCTAATTGTGTTTGCAATGATATACCTTTGCTAGAACAGAGAATAACATGGCCTGAGGTGCATGGTAAGAGGTCATTTATCAAACAAATGTATTCTATAATATTTCATCAGGGACAAAGACCAGAAACAGTTTGCATTAACAAAAGACAGAAAACAGTATGTATTATGGTCTTGCCCCAGGTTTATATTAATACCCTATCCTCTGCCAAATTTAGTACAAAGATGTATGAACCATCTGGATAGTCCTATGACACCATGTTAACAGACAATGAGCAAAAGTGAAAAGTACACTGGAAGGCTTGTTTACAAATATATGGTCTAAAATATAAAAAATAAAACAGAAAGATTCAGGATACTGCCGCATCAGTGAAATATTAGAGGTTAGTGATTTAGGCCATGCCAGGCATTCACTTTAAGTAAAGAACGAACGCAATACTGGTGAAGATGTAAATCTAGAAATATCATACATCTTCACCAGCCTTAACTGATTCTTAAAGTGAATCACTGGTGGCAATGCAAATCGGTACAACTACTTTGAAAAATGATTGAAAAATTTCTTACAAAGATAAATATGTTTACTGTATGACCCAGTAATCCCACTCCTGGGTATTTCATCTAGAGAAATGAAACCATAGTCACACAAAAAACTTGTATACAAATTTTTACAACAGATCTATTTGTAAAAAAATATGCCAAAAATTGCCCAAATGTCCTTCAATTGGTGAATGAATAATTTAATTGCATAATTTAATTTAATTTAATTCAAAATGAAAGGAACCATTGATGCACACAACTGCTTGGATTAATCTAAAAGGCATAATCCTGAGTAAAATAAATCAATCTCCAAAAGTTACATGCTGAATGATTTTTTTACATAACATTCTCAATAAACAAAGAAACAAACAAAAAACTATAGAGATGGAGGAGAGATCAGTGGTTGCTAGAGATTATAAATAGGGGAAAGAGTGTGAGGAATAGCATGAGGGAATTTTGGGTAAGTGAAGGAATTATTCTGTGTCCTGATTCTGGTGTAAAATGTTAAAATTCATAAAAATGGGTGCCAAAAATTCAAATCAATAATTAAAAATATTTTATCTTAGTAAAAAAAAACAAATTATTACACTTGGTCCTAAGAGTTTAGAACAAAACCTGGAAGTTCTCTTTGACTTTTGGAGACAGCACATCTCACACATGGGAAAACTGTTCTGACCTATTTACAAATATAAAGTGACAAGCAAGGCTTCTAACTTTGAGTTTCACCTATTACAACAAGAGGCCGTAGAACAAGTCCATGTTGTAATACAAGCAACCATTCGACTTGGGCTATATAACTTGCACACTTTAAAGTATTTGAAGATGCCTTCTAGAATATATAAGGTAAAATATCTTGTAAAATTTACAGGAAGCTCCAATAAAATAATCACAATGTAGATTTCTAGGCTTGTAGAGCAAGACCATGCTATCTAAAGTAGAGTGTTTAAAGAAACCAAAAACATCACTGTCATGATACTGGGTCCTGCTATACGTGGGGAACCTGACCAGAGGATATCCATTGTTCATGCATCTAGGACTGCCCATAATGAACAAGGCTCTTTTAGACTCCAGAGTCAAAAAGTGGGCCTCTTCCTGCAGCAATCTATAGGAAAATAGAAGTGAATATTCAGGATCAGGCATGAATAGAAAACGTGTGTAAACTACCTGAGCAAGTATCCCAGACAATTAAGTCATTTATCACAATTACATCAACACTTGTTCTTCAAATGGTTTCTGCATGGATCAGCTCTGTGTGTGTGTGTGTGTGTGTGTGTGTCTGTGTGCCTGTGTGTTTGTGTATGTGTGTGTGAGGTATTTGTGTAGTTTGGGTATTAGAATAATGCGGGCCTGATATCACGAGTCATAAAGTGTTACTACTTATATTTTTTGCAAATGTTTCTGTAGAAGTGGTATATTTTCACCCTTAAGTGTTTGATAGATTCCACCAGTAAAACAATTTTGGTCCATTTTTTAAAGAAAGGTTTTAAAATATAAATTTATTTTTTAAACAAATAAAGGAGAACTCAGATTATTTAATTATTCTTGAGATAGTTGTGTTAGTTCATGACTTTCAGGGAATTGGTATATTCATTTTAAGTTGCAAAAGTCACAGGTATAAAGTTGTTTATAATATTGTTTTATATTACTTTTGATATCTGTGGTATCAGTAATAATGCAATGGTAATTTTGGTCTTCTATCTTATTTTCTTGGTAGCTTGGCAAGAGTTTTATTACAATCATCTATACTCTTAAATCAGAAACTTTTGTGGACTCCACAGGCAATTATGTTAATTGTCAATTATAGTAGCCATCAGAGATTAGGATGTCTTTCACAGTGTTAAAAAAATGAATTAATAGTATTGTAAAGTCTTTATTTTTCCTATACGGGTACATACATACAAATGAATGGAATGCTTTTATTATTAGAGTTATCTGTTCTATTGACAGTCTTCCGATTTTCTTCTCTAGGGTGCTATATTTGGAAGTTGCAATTTACTATATTATGTGGCCTGGGTGCCATTCTGACCCTGTAGGAAAACAAATGCCTGTTTTTATATGGTAAATGTATAGAAATACCCCAGAATAAATGGTTCATTGAGGAATCTCAACTCACTGGTTAATTGAAGTAAAGGCAGTTCTGCAACTTTTGATATGAAGCGTAATGTCAGTTGTCTGATATGCACAGAGTAGATTCCCACAGTAGTTATTTCTTCCTGTGAAATACTGTTTCTACAACAATATCACAGATTTTTGTCCTTCATCTAAATTCTTGTATATGTGAACTCTTTGAAATTTGTGTCTCCTTTTTAACATCTGCCTTTTCATATCTTTGTGGGCATGTTCTTCTTCAAACCTCTTTTTTCTAAATCGCATGCTAATGCAAGCCATATCAATAATCCTTTATTATTCCCTTGGTGACCTGCTTCCATTTTAAGGTCACTGTGTACAACCACACATTAATTATCAATTTAGTTGTTACTAGTTTATCTCATAAGGCCTTTTTCTTCTGTGTTTAGTGCAAAGATTGATAACAAGATTGATGGCAAATAGCAAATCAATTCTGTAGTCTTTGTAAAATGTCTGTCCTTACTTAGGATTGAGAATATATTTTTAGTGATGCTCACAAACCAAACAGAAAGTCGTGTTATTAGAAAGAAATCACTGTGACATTTCTATTAGTTTAGAGTTTTTAAATTCATGAATAAAATTGCAGTAACCTGGAATCTCCTCTGCTCTGTCTGCATCTCTCAGCATCTCCTCCCCCCTCATAAAATGAGATGCATAATTTCCTCTTTCAGTAAAATAGAAAATATATGATTATGGTTATTAGCATAGCATTTCTTTTTGCCCATTTCAAATCAAAACTATGAATTCTTTCAATAATTTGACAGAAAATACAACTTTTATGATAACTTTAAAAATACAGACATTAGGAAATAAAAGTTTTGTACATAAACTCCTTTATACAGGCAAACTTCTAAAATAATAGTTTGTAGAATTATTTAACTGATTAGTGTCTATATTCAAATCTCATTACTAAAGATAAATGAAGAACTCAATATCCTCAAAAACTCTTAAATTTTCAAAATTTTTCATGACTATTGTGAGGTCATAATTTTAGTTACTCAGCTAATTGTATTCAGTGCTTAGGTGAAAAGAGAATAAAAGATTTTTTTTCTCATGGAGACATCATTATTCCAATTTTTTAGGAACAAAAGACATATGTATTTTAAATCTTGCAAATCAATAGGTATTTATTTCAAGTGCATAGAATGAACATGATGATTTGAAGGGTCAAAACTTGTGTTTTGATTACCTTCTCATCACCCTGTTGGTGAGGAAGGGATTCCTGCCCTAGTCTCAGCATATGGCATGCCAGGCAGGGGCTTGCACTCTGGAACACAGTAACCAAGTAGGAGCTTTAGAGTAACAAGAAGTGAGGTGATGCCCCTGTCCCTCAAGAGAATAAGGTGGGGAGCTGAAGCACGCTATTCAGCAATGAGCAGGCCTTGTGCCTGATGGTCATGCTAAGGAACATTGTTTGGCAAGGGGTCCTCACCCATGAGAGTGCAGTGGGAGAAGCGAGCGTGCACTTAGGCCATTCCATACTCTCCAGGTTTCAGATGTCAAGGCAGAGATATCTCTCCTGTCTCCCAACAGAACTTGCAATATGGGTAATTAGATAGATAGATAGATAGATAGATAGATAAGGAAAGACTTACTTTTTTACTGTAAATATTTATTTATTTTTTAACTCATATCAATTGCTTTCTTAATTGGGTATTTAGGAAATAGTAAGGTTACACTTCTTGCCATCTAGTTTTTCCAATATTGCATATTGGTTAAGAATATTTTTGTGTAACTTCATGGATTTTTATAACATATACATTCTGGTTTTTTGTTCATAACTCTATCTAGCCTCAGTCATATATTTAAATAAGTGTAAAGATCACTACTAATTATTTTACTAGTGCTGACCTTTTATGAAATTCTTCATTTTGATTAGTATTGTCCTTTCTGGATGGTGTCACAAAGCCCTGTTTTGTTTTGCTTTCTTCCAAGTAGTGTTTGTAGGTGGTGTAGTCCTTCAACTCTTGTCTGCTTCAGTTTTTCTTACTTACATCTTATTAATATTTGTATTGCCATATTTTCCTAAAATAATAACATTAATTCTTCTTAATACTCTTCTTTTTATACATTATGCCATCGAGGAATCGTTTGCTTTTATTTTTCTTGGCAACAGGTATCCTGAGACCCTTCACCTCACACTAACCCAAACTGGCTGATCTTTAAACCTGCCATACCTCTGTCACTCCTGATTCTTCCTTATTATCTTCGCTTCTTTCATTCTTATTTAAAAGTACCTTGTTTCCTACATCACCTATGTTTTTCTTTAAGTCTTGATGTGCTTACTTTTATTCATCTATCTCAGTGTCTTTCAACCTTTTTTTCATTGTTATCCAAAAAGCCTTTTTAAAATTTGTTTTCTAATAACCTCCCACAAAAAAATAACATTACAGATATACTGTGTTTTAATCTTAAAAATAATAATGGCTTTTATACCCCAGAAATTAATTTTTACCCTTTTGGGTTTGGTAACGTGTCATTGAAAATGCATTGTCAACTCTATTATAGTGCAACAAATCCAAAACCTTCCTGAAAAAGGAAAAAACGAAAGCCAATTCAATTAATACAGTTTTTTAAAAGAACTATACATTATGACTTTATTTGAATTAAGCCTAAAAATCTCTATTTCTTCAATTGCCAGAAAGAAAACGCTATTATCAAGGATGCATACAAATTTTTAAAAACTTTAAATAAATGGGACTGGGAAAGAAACACAAAATTCAGGAAAAGATTATGGAAAGGGAGAGAAATATGCAATATTTGTGGCCAGGCAGATGGTTTTAAAACTATTAGTAATGTTCTATTTCTTAATGTAGGAGGTAGTTATATGTTGTTCATTTTATTAATAATCTGTATACCATTTAGTCTGCTATATTGTCAGAAAAGAAATTCCATTCACTCTATACCTAACCTGAGCCTGGCTTCTGTCTCCTTCATTCTGCTGAGTTTGTTTAATTCCAGACTTCTTGTTTAGCTACTATGCCTAACTATGTCTCAAACTTTGCTAAAGTATTAAGAGACGTCTAGACTGGTAAAACACTTGCAGCCATAAGCTACTGAGCTGTTATAGCTCCATTTAAAACATACTGGACCTCCTCCAAATGTAGCACTTATGAGGGTAATACTTGGCATAGAAGAGGGCCTCCAAGACCCTGCTCTGAGACTAGAACAGTATCAATCTTAATTGATATGAGGTGTTGCTAATTTGTAGTAAAATATGTTAAATATTGCTTTGGCTTGTATTAATGTCATCAATTGTGTCCATGATGCCAAATTTTATGGGTGGCTTTCTTTCCCCATCCAATTTGTTATTTAATTTAATTTAATTTTTAATTTCTATTTTTTTTTTTTTATAGATAAGGTCTCACTACTTTGCCTGGGCTTTTTTTAAAATCCCAGCCTCAAACAATCCCCCCACCTCAGTCTCCCAAAGTGCTGGGATTACAGGAGCGAGCCACCATGCCTGGCCTAATTTGTTTTTTCGACAATGTTTCCTGAAAGTGGCTCCCTCTTCTGCCTTGAGGTTTTCTGCCTTCTAAGCATCCATTATACCACATTTTTCTGGATTTTTTCATAAGGCCTTTCAGGAGCTTCTTTTCCTTGATCTCCAATTTTTGAGTTTCCTCATGACATATATTAATATTATATTAATATTATTAACTATTTATCTGCCATTCATAATATATAAATGGCTACATTTCCTTTCATTCATTCATACAGTATTCATGAGACAATATTTATTAAGCTGCACCAGGTGCTGAACTGAACAAATTGTCACTATCTTTTTTAGATCTTAGACTATAGTGAGGGAGAAGAGCAAATAAAAATCCATCTTATAATTAAACATTGTGA
Source organism: Propithecus perrieri (assembly GCA_963574695.1). NCBI lineage: Eukaryota > Metazoa > Chordata > Mammalia > Primates > Indriidae > Propithecus > Propithecus perrieri. The sequence continues at coordinate 16,323 of CAUYRB010029446.1, read as the reverse complement.
AGACCTACTATAAAGGAAAAGATCTGGACGCTGTGAAAGACACTAATGGAAAAAGACAATTTTAGATAGCATAGTCAATTATTATTTAATGCAATCTTTTGCTTAATTTATTTACATATATATGTGAATGTGTGTGTATACATGTATATATGCATATATATATATATATATATATATATATGTCCTGATACTTATTGTTATGATGTAACAAATGTATTTAGGTGATCCTATCAAGTGCTTTTTTTTTTTTAACATTTATGTACAGCCTTTTAAAATTTTTTGGTTTTGTTTCTTCCTGCTTTTCTCCCACATTTGCCTTAACCTTGGCCACCATCCTAGTGCAACCTCTCACATTTTTCTCAGTGCTTTTGCAATATTTATCTATCTATCCATTTAAGAAATGATTACCATATCATTTTCATTTATCTGAATCTTGTCTATAAATATTTTGGACAAATCTCTCTAGCTTAAATGGCATAATTCTAACCCATTCATTTTAAATGGATAATATTTCATGGGATGAGAAAATGTCAATCATTTTCCTCTTGATTGGCATTTGTTTCCTTTCCAATTTTTATGAATACAAAAAAAATGTTATAGGAAACATGATTATAATGAATCATATATATTTTCCATTTTATGTATTTTATGCGATCTATTCAGAGAGATTTTTTGATGAATCAGTGTGTATATATCTTTGTGCTTTAAATAGATATTGCCAGTGTTCTTTCAAAGTGGCTGGAACATGGCATATGCATCCATCAGTAGGAGAATATTGTCTGAACATCTCCATGGAAAGTCTTTCCTGGCCTTTTCTAACATATTTTATTCCAAAGCAATAACATACCAAGGGTTGTCATAAGATGTTATTAAAAAGAAGTGTATTTATATTAATGGAATGTAAGAACTCTTCTTTTTTGTGTCTATAGTATTTATCCACTATATAAATCACATAAAATATTTTTTCTCCAGATTAATTGACTTTTTAATTTCTTTTACCCATAATTTTGAACATGACATGAATTCAAATTTGCATAATGAGTATATGCAATACAAAGCATACTGATATTGACGAACAACTTATGTCATGCTCAAACCTCCAACAAGGAACAAGAAGAATGACAAAGGAAATAAAACAGAAAAATAAAATGATTTTTCACAGTTGTCTTTATTCCTATCTTCCTAGGTACCCCAAATCAGGTCAAAAATATTTCCTAAAATAACAAAACTCATTTTCCAAACTTTCGGTGGTTAAGAGAAAAAAGGTCAGCTTCTTTTCTAATGCAGATTCCACAGTAGTTGAAATTAAGGAAAATGCTTTTTTATAACCTAGACATATGGCAAAGATTAGAAAATGGATAGAAATGGGGTCTGATTGGCTGGCTAATATTCTAATGAGATAAATTAATCAATGTAAACCACATAGCTCAGTTGAAACTGCCTTTCTAAATTGCCAATTTCATTTTCTTCCAGCAGAGAAAATGCCAATCTTTTCCTATGTAGTAAAATATTCTTGTTATAACAACTAAGCAACTCCAGAGTTACTGTTATTGTGGAACATCTGGTAACTACAAGATGTGGCTCCTCAGAGATAACCATTTCGCTGGAAAATAAGAACGTCTTCAACCCAGTTGTATTTCATGTTTTGTTATACTCTAGAGTATGGTCGCCTCATAATATAGTAATCACTTTCCTTCAGCACTATAAATGAAACCACAGATGCTACAGTTTGCTATAATTGGAGCAGCTTACCATGAATAAATGATGAAAATAACAATATATGCATAATCTATGTTTACCTATAAAGATTGAACTGAAAATAGTATAAAATGGTTACCTAAATCAATGAGACCGTGCCTATCACATTTATGCTTTAAATAATAGGGAGATAACCAGTTGGATTATTCTCTGGATCTCATTTTTATAAACTGTATAATTTACTGCAAAATTTATCCCAATGATGAAATTTCAAAAGATCTGGAAGTGGAGCAACTGTATTTATTTAACAATCAGTTAACTGATTTATAATTTATATTCAAAGCACTCTAATGGTTCGTCATGTTTCTATTTTTATAAATGTTCAACTTATTGCTTCTGTTTATTACTGTCTTCTATTTCTACAAACATTTCTTTTTTGTGTTTGATATCATGTTACTAAAATTTAATAAAATTCTATTTTGTTGATCTCAACATTACAACAGATAAATCTAATTATGTAATTTGTCTAGCAAATTTTTCTATAACTTAAAATAAATATTTTTGTGTGTTCTTTGGCTTACATACCCTTGTATGTTTTTTTAGAAGCATAAAGATATTAACAGTAAGACAGAGCAGTTTAGATATCACGCATCAACAGAGTTAATTCACTGTGACGGTCAGTAAAATTATGTGGAACAATATTCAGGTTGCAGATAATGTCTGATTTGTTTAAATCCAATAGAATCCTTTAACCTAATTAACTTGTGAAAACTAAGAAAACAAATCATACATGAGAACTATTAAAAATATATTTATTTAGTAATATTCTATTTCTCACTGTAATCAGAATAACTTTACCTTTGACTATGCATGAATAGCTTAAATAGCATTCATTGAAGAAAAGTCCAGAGAGTTAAGTAGCAATAACATGTCAATAGAAATATTTTTCTCTGAATTTTCATTATTGGCATGTTTTTTTAAAATTGAGTGCTCAGTCATCAAAATATGAACAAGTGTGAGTATGTCATATCTGTGTAATTGGTAAAGATTTGGCACCAGTACTTAATAGGCAATATGTCCCTTTTACATCAGTACTTCTAAGCCGTATGCTGTGCTAATGTGCTTGATTTGTTTTTCTTTTTTCTTTTTTTTTTTAGGTAAATGATTTTGAGAGTCCAAGTCCTCAAGAGTTGCAAGGCTTATCTTGAATGAGTTTCCAAGGACCTAAAAGTGATCAGAACCATTGTAAACAAAACACAGTTCATCAGGCTTTTCCTCTAATCTCTACTGATTGGTAACCTTGGCAGCATGGATGTGTATTTGTGCAGTTATAGTTGAAAAATAAATTCGCATAGCTTAACATTTTGGAAAAACACCATTCACTAACGATGTAATACTTTCCACACGTCTACCAGGCACAGTTCCCATATGTAGCACAACTCTGCTTCCTAATTTATTATCTACTGACAGTTATCTATACTCCAACAGACAAATGACCAATTGCCCTTTGGATATATTCCCAGCTGTGTTTTTGTCTTCATATCTGTCTCTGTGGTAGATAGTAACCAGAATTTACATTTAATATATTTTTCTGCATTTTTGACTGTGCAGTAGCTGAACCAAACAGTAAGTAACCTTCAAAATATTTTGGATAGAAAGATGATTCACTTTGATTTCCTACACTTAAATCTGGAACAAATTAATGTACTTATTCATTTTGAATTTTCAATAATTTTGCTTTATTTTTTCATTTTTAGAATTATGTGTAATTTTATTAAGTCCAAATTAAATAAAATATTTGAGGATCTACAAAATCCAGCATACACTCTAATTCAGTTCCAATTAAAACAGTGTTCTCTTTATGCATGGAAGGGAACAGTGTGTTCATCTTACTTACTTATCTATTAAGATTTGGTCTGTGTCATTAGGACTCCTTCAAAGCAAGGGTTATAATTATTTCAACTGATGAAGCAGATGCCAGATTAAAAGAATGTGAAATTTGTGTCATCATTTTATTGACTCAGAGCTCATGAAGATTCAGTGAGTTATTGTACTGCTCACAAATGTCTTTTTTCTGCAGTTATGATAGACATAAATTAGTGCAACCAGGACAAAGTAGAGCAAGTCATGATCATTTTAAATTAAAACATCCTAAATATTTCTGCATGAAAAAATTCTAATGACAATCCAGTAGGATGATTCTAAGCCAAAAAGGTTATATCAGATTGTGCTGAGGATGTGGATTATGTACTGCCTTTTCTACCATTTGATTAGTATAGACAGGTATTCAAGGAGGGGAAAATGCAAAGTGAGCTTTATTTAAGTTTTAATGAAATAGTTTGCTCTTCCTAGCAGTTTTCTATCATATAGGCAATGTGTCTTTATAATGTATGAATATTAAATTTGTCTAATAAGGAACAAAATTATCTTATTAAGAACTCACAAGTTATAATAATGGGAAAGAGAACTAATGCAATATAGCACTAATTCAATTTGATAAAAGTTAGTGATACAGAAAAGCAGCTTATCTTCCTACAAGTATGTCAAAAATATTTAGCATGCCTCACTTCAAAGAATTTCTCCTTTGCAACCAGAGAAATGTTATTTCTCACTAATTATATGACAAACTGAAAACTTAGAGATAGTAAAGAAAGACAAACAGGTCTACACTTAGCTCTGAGAGAGTATCTGTTTAATAATCTGAGGAATATGTAAAAGGGAGACATCTGAAGAATGAAAAGTAACAAAATAAACCCGATTCAGTAGGGTATTTACAATAGGAATGGAGGATATTTAGAAATGGAAAATGTGCTGCCTCCAAGAATAGAAGAAATTATTAATAAATATAAGAATGTGAAAAACAAATTGGTGTTATAATTACCCTGGAGACTGGTTGTAAAAGTAGAGGTCATGGAAATATACATATGCCTATTGCTACAAGGATGCATATTTCTCAATTATCCGCCACATTTTTCTTTTTCTATTTCTGTGATTACTTGGATTGTCTCTCCATACATGCCCTTTGTTCTTGACCTTTTATTTTACCTGAAACTGCAAAGTTATTCCTGCTAAATGAAAAGGTCTTATTCATCTGCTCACCCAAACAAAATGTTGTTTCTCATTCAAAGCTTTGCTGAAATTTTTATCCCTTCACTAAAATCAGAATTATTGCTCTAGCTTTTACACAAGAATGGAGGCACTAATTACTGACAAGGAAGCCAATGGATTCTGTATATGTTGTGCTCTCAGTAAAGCAAAGGGAAGGGAGATCAATATGAGCTGATCACGAAATATTATCTACAATTATACCAAAGATGACAAGAGTTTCAAATTAAATCAAATGGCCATAAGAATATATAAGATAAGTAAGATATATTTCACCTGTCTCAACTACCACAGTTTCAGATGTATCCATTTTTTTCCATTTTCTTTACTATACATTTTTTAAAAATCGCCACCTCCCATTTCCCTAACTTTATATCATATTTGAACCTCCTTTCCTTCTACTACTGATACCTGAAGGCCCACTTTAAATGTTATATTCTTAGCATATTATTTTGAAACTATAAGGTCAAATTGTATTCTGAGTTTATAGTTAACTCCATTATGATGGATACCACTTTATCATATTTAGTTGTTTATGAGTATATCTCTTTCATCTGGTTTTAGTTCTATAAGGTAAGGCACTTTTGTTACCCTCCTCTAATTAAAAGTATCTAAAAGGGTATCTGATACATAATAAATATTCATTAATGGCTTTAATTTTAATTGCCCATAGTGTCTTATTCAGATTTTTTTCATCAAAAACTGTCATTTCTAATGCATACTTCACTATTTTGAATATCAATATATTGTGCTGAAATAAAACTGATTATTGTTCTTTTTAAATGTCTTTCTCTTTAGCATTTTGCTGCTTCTGCTTATTGCATATAATCCCCTTTTAACAATCCATAATTGCTTTCTACAAGACTTGGCTCAAAAGTAAATGGACCTAAAACCACTATTCCTATTTAATTTTACATCGTTATGCCTCTTGAAAAAAGACTCATAAAATGGCATGCACGTGAAAGTGCTAATAAACACCTGCTTATTCAATAAAGGACCATTCTGTATTTGCTTATGGAGATTCGCATTTAATAAGCAATTTAAAGCAAAAAACTATGCAATAACAGCTGACATTTCAATTGTGTAGATTAATGCTTCATGGAAGAAAGAGTTCATTATTTGATCATTCTGGGCCCAAAATGAATTTGCATATGTGTTAAAATCAAGATAAAGGAGATCAAATTTTGTGTAGTGTTGACCCCCATTTGACCACAAAGTAGTCTTATGATTGACGACTGGTCATACATGTCTTATTGTTTTATCTTATACTTTTAACGCACCATTTCTAATGATAAAATACTCAGTGTTTTCTCAAGAGAAAGTGAATAGAAAGCATTTCATAGGAAAAAGTTATTCCTCAAACAACCAATGTGATAGGGGAAAGAATTGTGGATTATTTCCTTAAAAGTTAACAGAGTTAAGAAAGTGAATTTATTAACAGTTTTTTTATTTTAAGTAGGAAAGGTGACTCTCCTTCATTTTTACTGGAAATTGTCTTTTGAATTGTGTTCTTCTTTTTTAATTTGAACGTCTTTATTCATGTGTTCTTAGACCAAGAAAAGGGTCTACAAAACTGAGGGTCCTTAACTCTCTGAGAAATAATTGGTTTTACCCAGATGATTGTTTAAAAATTCCTCATTCAGTCTCTCAATGCTTCACCAGCTCAAGAACTTTTTATTATATTAAGTAATACTCACACTGGTATCCAAAACTTTTCCCTAGTATGGGTAAAAAGGAATTTTAAAAAATTATTTTAATTCTAAAGTAGTTTTCATTTAAAAATTGTAAGTTGACTCATCTGGACTTTCTCTTTTTTATTTAAATTCAATAAATATTTTTGTTAATCCTCGATAAGTCATATGCCTATTTCTGTCTTCAAACACTTCTAATCTATTTGGCTGCAAGTACACAAATATACAATATACATAAAATAAACGCATGAGTTCAATAAAATTTAACTTGCATAATTGCATTATTAATTGTAATTTAACATAATTGTTATTGCTTCATAAATATTTTCACACAATTATAATTGTAAAATGATAATATTCTGCCCCAATTTTATGGAAAGGATAAGTCTCCTCTCTATAACATTCTTTGTCCACTGTAATCCCACCTGTCACATTCTTTAAATTGCAAGTTTCATCTTTTCTTGACTATTTCAGCCCACTAAGTTAAAAGTTTTGTTTGAATACCTTTACTGTTGATGATAATTAATATCATTTCCATATTTGACTTTTACGAACAAGTCACTATGGGCTTTTATTACTTGTCTCATGTGGTACATGTATACCCGTTTATTGATTGCAGAGACATGAAAAATGAGCATATGCAGTTTTATTAGGCTATTGTTAACACATTTCCTAAAATAGTACCAGTTTTTACTTCCACCCAGGGTGTAGATCACCTGTTGTACTACTTGGTATTTTCAGACTTTTACATTTGTCAACCAAGTGGATTTTTTTTGATGTACTTATGGATTACCAATAAAATATTGAGCATTTCTCTCCCTTTAGTTATTTTTTAATGTCTTTCCATCAAGTTACATAATATTTTTCATAAAGATCTTGTATTCCTTGTGGTTCTTGATTCTATTGGAGTTCAGAAAGAAAAAAACAGCACTATAGATACTTAAAAATGAATAGATTTCAAATAGGGAATTTGATACTTACGTAACTGTCTAATGGCCTAGAGGAGCAATATTCAAGAAAGGCCATCACTTCAGCTGTGGTTTAGAATATCAGGAAATTGCTGCTGCTGCTACTGCTGTCAAAAAAATTATACCAAAAGATAAACAAGAAAGGAAGATTTTTCAAGGCCGTCATTCAAAACTATTGCAAATAAGAGAGAGTGATTGAACTCAACTTCCTTGAAAAAACAAGGCAGGAGGATATTTAAATGCTGGGATTAGCTCATGGCAAAGTACTGGAGGACATTTGGAGAGAGGTTGGTCAATGTGATTAGGCCATCTGTGTTTGCTAATTGTTCTTTTTCAAAGTTAGGCTCCTACCTTCCCACAGAGACCAAGAAACATGGGCACTATCTTTCTTGATGATTGCATTTCAAAGGAATGGCTTCCAGGTCCTTGAGAAAGACATTCCTGGATTATAGAAAATTTACATTTCAAAGGGGTAGAGAGGGAATTTACAATTACACATTTTCTAAAGTAAATGCTCTAAGAAAAGAGGTTAGAGGCCTAGAGTTAGAAACAAACCTTTCTAAATTTAGTCAAATAGAGAAGAAACTTAGAGCAGTTTTGGTCACAAACCAGGTCAGCAAACTTTAGGAAACTGTTGTTGGTCTGGTGGTCACAGCTGACCAGCAGTGCTGAAGCAGGTAATTCATATGAAAATGGCTGGAGAACACTGCAAAACACGTTCTTTGAGGAAGCCAAAGGAACTCCTCACTACTGCACAGAAGACTAACTTTTCCTCTAAGTACTCTTAACTGTATTCCGCAGGTATTTGCTTTGCGGTATTTTTATTTTTGTTAAGTTCAAAACATTTTCTAATTACATTATGACTTTTTCTTAGATGCATTATTAATATTCAAAGGAGTTTTCCAGTTAATATTCCACAAGTAATTTCTATCAAATTTTATTCCTATTAAAATAATGTTAATTTTTATTTAAATCCATTGACATTTGTTTGGTCAAGATTTATGTTCAGCTAATTGGTAAATTTTGGTAAATTCTTCATGCATACATGAAAACTGTATTTATTCTGCTATTTGGGGAGTACAGTGTTCTCTATATAGCCAATTAAAACAATTTTGTTATTCCTTCATTCCTTTTATGCAAATCATCCTTACTCTTACTGACATTTTGTGTCTTTTTTTTATAAGTTACTGGGAGAGAGCTATGTTAATACCTCCCACTCTGAAGATAGATTTTTGTATTTGACCTAGTAATTTTGTCAAGACTTGCTGTGTATATTTTGAAATGATGTTTTACACTAAATTGCTTATCATTTTACTAATGGATATTTTATGATATTATTGCCTTTTTCTAGCAATATTTTATAACTAGATGTCTATTTTATTTTAGGTACATATGGTTACACCAATCTTCTTTTAGTTAGAGTTTTCTTGGTGAAATTTGATCCATTGCTTTGAATTCAAATTTTGTGTACACCTATGTTTTATTTGTAACTTTTATAAATAATTGGATTTTTAATGCAGTCTATTAAATTTTTCCTCTACTAGAGCAATTACTACATCAATTATAGTTATTAGAATTATTAGTATATTAATTTGTTTAATTTATATATTATTCTACATTATTTGTTTTTCTGTTTTGTACATATTTTTCTCTCTCTTGCACTCATTTTGATAAATTGTATATTTTAATTACTCAATTCTTCCCACTACTCTTTTAAAAGTTATGCTCTCTATTTCAATTTCTTTAGTAGATAGCTCAGTAATTACAGCAAGTATAATCAGCTAATTATAGTACAATACAAATGATTATCCTCCTTATGAACAATACAAGGGCAATATCTGACTTTATTAATTTTCTGACATGTATTTCTTTATTGTGGGCTTTAATGTTATATTCTTTCATTTTAAGTTCTTCAAGAAAATTATTATTAGCATTTCATTTAGTCAATGTTCATTTAGCTTTACCCATACATTTAGCACTGCATTCTCTTTGTTTTTTCCTTTCAGCTGTACTTCATATCTTTTTATTCCTGAAATTATTTTTGTCTACATGAAGCATATAATTTAGATTTTTCTTTAATGAAAATTTATTCTCACTTTTTGTTGTCTGAAATGAATTCCTTTTATAAAAGATCATTCAAGAAAGATCATTCTCTATGGGTAAAATTATAGATTGATATTTATTTATAATCAGCATTTGCAAAAAATTATTTAACTGTGCTCAGGCTTTCATTATCACTAATGGAAAATGAGCTTTCAGTCTAATTGTTGCTTTATTGTGGCTAATCTATCTTTTTTTCTTCTGGTTGTTTTTAGATTTTTCTCTTTGTCTTTTATGTGCTATATTTTCTCTATGCCAGTGGTTCTTAAAATGTCACCTCCAGACCAGCAGCACCAGCATCACTTTGTTAGGGATGCCCCTGAAAGAAGTCAAATTATTTTACCCCAAAATATGTAATATTTCTTTGACATATTTTGAGATGGCTGTTTTGAGAGTCAGCGAACAGAAGCAAGCCTGCACAGCTGTCTTTTGTGGAGGGGATTTGCGTTTGTGGAGAATCCGCATAGATACAGCCAAGTTTTTCTCCGAGGCCTTTCCTTTACCAGATCTAGGAAAGATTAACTGAGAATCTGATACCTTTAAAGGTCTGAAGAAAACATTTACCATCTATTCTCTCTGAGGGCTGCTACCTGTGAGGTTCATTTGTATTACAAGACCAGCTTTGCTACCCAGGCCTCCTCTTCTCTCCTTCCCATAACCTGTTTTGCCAAGATCCAAGCCCCCATTCTTTCTGTAACGCTGAGATGGTATGTAAGCTGCTCTACTCCATTGAGAGGATGGGATAAGCACTCTGTGATTCTCTATCATGTACACATTAATATACTTATATGCCTTTTCTGCAATTAACCTAGCTTTTATGAGTTGATTTTTCAGTGAATCTTCAGAAGGAAAAATTTCTCCTAGGTCCCTTTACAATTATTAGATGTAGTGTTGATTTTTTAATATTTATCTTGCCAGAATGTGTTGAGCTTAATGAATTGTGATTTGATATTATTCATGAATTTTCCAGATACTATATACAATTATGTTTATTCCTTCTTCACTTTCTTTCTCTCTCTCCTTACCTTCTGGAACTCTAATTAAAACTTATACCTTCTCCCTCCATGATGTAGATGATATATCTTCATCAATCTTTTTGTATTTTCATCTCTTTTTTTCCCTCTCATTGCATTCTGTGGAATTTATTCCAGTTCAGTTTTTTTCAGTAAGTTTGCTATTAGTTGTATATAATGGATCTAGTCATAGAATTTTTAGGTCAATTAATATATTTTTCATTTTGTCTTATATTTTTCTCTAGTTTTTTTTTCAAATTGTGCTTGTCATTATAGATTTTTCTTCCCTGTGAATATTGTCAAGCATGCTTATTTTCCTAAACACTTTATATATAACTTATTTGTAATCTCTGTCTGCTAATTTCATCACCAGAAATAAACTTAGGTCTGTTTTCTTTGTTGTTTCTCTTGGTTCTAGATAATAATACTTTGTTTCCCTTTATATTATTCATTTTATTTTTCACGCACTGCTAAATTTCCTGGAAATTTTATTCATTATAGGTCTTAAATATATGAAATAAAGTTTGTTTCTTGAGAAAACTTTGCTTTCATATTAATTATTTCCTTTAAGCATCTACTATTCTGAGACTTTTTTAAATTAAGTTTTTACCAGAGGTATATCAAGCAATCACAAAATATACAATCAGGCTGTATACTTAAAGCAAATCTCTCCATCTGTTCACAGCTAAATTATATATATGAATTTCATCACAGTCCACTGATGATCACAGCTCAATTTCTATTCACCTTTGTACTGACTTCTATGATCCTATCCTTAAGAGTGAGAGGATATCCTATTAGATTTCCTACTTTCAGTGAGGTCTGAAATTTATATTTTCCCCCATGCTCAATGAGGCCTCAAATCTAAAGTTTGTTTTCATTAAGTTAAACAAATATTTTCAATGTGAAAGTTGTATGTTGTTTTCCTCTTACATAACTAAGTTTAAGCTCTTACTTAATCTTATCCTTTTCATCCTTACTTTCAAGGTCATTGATTATTTTAATTTTGTAAAATGTATTACATGTAGTATTCATTCTTTAAGCAGAAAAATCAATTTTGCTTGAAGCCAAGAAAATAAGTGTCTCGAGCCTAAAATAAATGTGTCTCAAGCCTAAAAAGAAGGTGTAATTTAAGTTGAGGAAAAAAAAATGTTCACAATGGCCACAAAGAGAATCACGCTACAGGAAAAAAAAAAAAAAATTGCAAACTGTGAAATAATTTAAGAGGTTTATTCTGAGCTGAATAAGTGCAACCTTGACTCAGGGAGCACAGTCTAAAGAGGCCTTGAGAAAATGTTCCCCAGGTGGCCAGGTTACAGGTTTTATACATTCATGGAGACAGGAATTACAGATAAAATCATAAATCAATACATAGAAGATGTACATTGGTTCAGCCCGAAAAGGCAGGAAATCTTGAAGAGGGGCTTAGGGGTTATAGGTCGGTTCAAAGAATTTTTGATTTGCAATTGTTTAAACAAATAAAGCTTTGACTAAAAGCTTGGGATGTTTTAAGTTAAGGAAGTCTATTAATTAGAGACAAGCCAGGATACACGGATTCAAATGATCTCTTAAGCAAACTGATGGCCTGCAAGTGTGATTTACCCTTTGTCTTGCATGGCCTTAGGTCCTGTTAATTATTTAGTATCTTATTGTCACAAAAAGTATGCTTTGTCATTCTTATGATCTCTGTTTTAACAAACATCAACGCTGGTCAATTGTTGTATCTAAACTCCAGAAGAAAGAGGGTACTACAAGGCATGAGGCATGTCTGACCTCCCTTCCCTTTATGGACAGAAACTCAGGTTTAAAGTTTTTGGGGGGGGTCCCCTTGGCCAAGAGGAGGTCTGTTCAGTTGCCAGGGGTGTTTAGAATTTAATTTTTAGTTTACTATCATGTTGTATGGATCATATATACCACATGCAAATAAAAGTGTAACCTTAGAGTGTTTTGTAGATTATTTCGAAGGTAATAATATATACACATTATTTAATAGTGAGTGCTTTTATTAATCCCCCAATAAATGAAGCTATTCTAAACTGTTAATTTGCTGATAAATATGTCATGCAATTATAGGCAGTAGCTTGAAAAAGAGTGAGGTACTCTCTGCTAATTTAAGAATATTAAAAATAAGATTAACATTGAAAGGAAAACTAATCAAATCAAGATAGACTAGGTAAGCTTTTATTTCTCAATCAAAGACAGAAAGATTGGCTATAAGAATTTGAGGCTTCAGTAAATATACAGATGATAGTCTACTTTTTTATATTATATTACTTTGTTCAAAATATGAATGCAAAAATGTTGAATAGATGGATTATAAAGAGCATTTTATTCCAGAAAAAACTAAAAAAAAAAGAGAGAGAGAAACTTATAATTAGGTTTCTTGAACATAATTAGTTTTTACCCAAAGCGATTATGTCTCACAAAATTCAAAAATGTAAGGCTGCTGTCAAAGGGCCTTGATTCAAGGACTGTAACCTTTTCATTTACTTGAAAAAAAAAGTCAAGTATCTTTTTACTTCTTGTACCTCCCTTTCATGTCAACCTCCCGAAACCTATAGACATATTTTGCCAGACTTGGTCTCTGTCTTCTTCCTGCTACTCTCAGACTCAATTCACGGCTTTCACATATGAAGCAGAAATGTTATGATTACAGCCGGAACACAGGCTGTCCAGAGATGAAGTAAAATCTGAAACTCATACTACAAAGATGCTAGAAAATAGGAAAAAGGAAGGAAAGGGATGACACACCTCAAAAAATTACTTTAAAATCTGATGAATTCTTTTATTCCTTCTCACATCCTTATAATCCCCCACCATAATCTATTAAATAAATGTTACATAGAAAAATTAATTTCAGTTTATGATTAAGCTCATTTCATAACTTTCTCACATGTTTGAAAATAACTTTAGATTGCATGTTTTATTACAGAATAAAACATACAATTTTTTAAAATGCAAATTTAAAATGCAGAGAAAGTAAACATTCCCTCTACTCTAAGATATTCTCATCAGAAAAAAAGAATTTGAGTTATATTTGTTCAACTTTTCTATTTTCTATCCATATTACATTTTATCATTGTCATTATTATTGTTTTATAGAAATGTTTTAGAATGTTTTAAAAATGTTTTTTTTAATTTGCTTTTTTTCATTTACAATAACATAGATTTTTCTTGATATCTATATATTATGGTTTTGCTATTTCTAGAGAAATTCAATGCTCCATATTTGTTTATTATATAAGATATTAATCTATCTCCCTATTGAGAGATATTTGTTGTCAAAATCATTTATTATTTTTGACAATGCTACAAATTCCTTTCTTTTTCAAATATTTATACACCCTTACAAAAAAATTTTTATAGGACCCATTCGTAAATGATAAATTATTTGATCAAATAGCAAATAAAATTTTTTCAATATATTCTGAGATTGTTCCAAATATTATTTTCAGAGGGATAATTTAGAGATTCTGATACCTCCATTCAATGAATCTGACATGATTTTTTTTTTAATTTAAGAAAATTTTCAGCATTCCAGGCTTACTATACTATTGAAGACTTTTCTTCATTCACAGCATCCTATTTTTTATACAGATGCTATATCCCCTTCAAACTCTCTGAATATATAAACCGAATTTTTTAAAATTTCTTAACTTTTTTCTGTTTTCCTAATTATTTCTATTTTCTTTGAGAGCAGCTTTTCTCTTTGTACATTTTTACTCTTCTAGTTTATGATGATGTATTTTTTCATATATGTGGTGAATCTTCAATTTCAATATCTATTGACATTTATGACTGAAAAATTGGGATAATCCATAAAGGTAACTTGCAGAAGAATTCACATGCGAGGTTGTATCATGAAAGTGCACTATGAAGGTACAGTCTGGCAAGTGGAGGATTCCTACATTCGCAAAATTAGAAGACACTCTTCACTAAATTAGAACCCATTTGAGCATTTAATTTCTGTTACATCTTTTGTCATTTCTGCTGGTTTCACTGTGAAGGCCTAAAAATACTTTCACTTTACTCTGCTTCTCTCCTCAGTTTCGACACCTTAGCCTTATTCTGGTATATTTAATGACTTTATTTAAAAGCATTTATTTGGAATTTAAATGAGGATTTACACCTTCACTCCTAGCCATTCTTACATACAGAGAGAGTTTAAGTGGCCCATTGGCCTATCTTCCTCATAGGCCACTATTTAATTATTTACTCCTTTCTTTTATACTTCATTACAATATGTTGAACTTTTCTGTGGCTGTATCTTTCTTGTATAACTTTAGATTACAGTTTTCTTTAAACTGTTCTTTCACCAGTCCACATTTAACACTTTTTTAATGATAAATATAAAAAATTTTAAAAAGTTAGTATTCTTTATTAGTAAAATTTTGGATGTATCCTTTAACAAAGAAAAATTAATGTTACTAAAAGGTGAAATAAATAAATATATTCAAATATAAAAAACTTATTTTGTGACTTTATTAAGGCTTTTATAATTTAATTTATTCTTTGAACTAGTATGTTTAATTTTTATATTGTTATATTTTTACATATCATATTCTATATATTTTTAATTTCTGCATTATTCATTGTAATATCTTTCTGAAAGTGGGAAGAGAATTTTTTATTTTGTACTGTTTTATTGACATATCTTCATGATTTTTTGTTTCAGCTTGTACTTGCCAATTTTAAATTTTTTTTGTTTCCTGATAATAATTTTTCTCCAAAATGTATTCTTTATCTGCCTATTGATTATTTCTCCTTATTAATAGGAATATATTTAATTAACCTTTCATTTGAATAGGGGCAATTTTTCCCAAAAATAACATAGATATTCCTCTACGAGTCTCCAGTAAATATGTTTGAGCATTTTAACTATAGGCTTAGGTTATGATTGCAGGGCCAAATATTAAGGATTTGCAAATAAAGTTCCATCTTTCAGAATTTTTCCTGTCCTATAGACACATCTATTTTTATGAGTTAGATTTTTCCCTCTGATCTTTCTGCCAAACTTCTCTACAGAAAATAAGAAGGAGTGGCTTTGATTCTGGTGAGATAATTGGTCCCCGAAGGAGAGCTTCCCAATGTATCCATAGGCTCTTCCAGTGCAGAACTAATTTTACCTCATAAACATTACTAGTAGATGCTTATATTATCCTCTTTTAGTCTCTCTCTTTCTCTCTCTCTCTCTCTCTCTCTCTCTCTCTCTCTCAGTTGGACCCAATTCACAGATAGATGTAAAAAAAAGTGGAAAAAAATGCTAAGGGAAATTCTCATCCAAGAAATATTAAAATCATATTTACAATGTACATTTAAGATAAAATGACATTAATAAACGGGTTTTATATGAAATCTAGTAGTTCAGAATTCAAAAAGTAAAAAGAGTAAACCATGTTTCTCTACATACATACTTGATTCCTTACTTTTCCTCTTATTATATCAATTGCTTTGATCTTCTGACCCCCTCCCCGCCCCAGGTCAGAGGCCGTAACATCACTGGAGTCATACAGGGTGCTCACACCCACGTCAGGCAGCCCTCTGGTTTTCCTGTCCTGGCCTCCCCTGGCAGCAGCAGGAGTCCCTGGAACTGCAGTGGTTGTGTGCGGAAGGGAAGAAGGAGTCTTTTTCTCTACCTGTGATCTGGAGCACAGAGGCTGCTTAACTGGTGGGAGGGGATTGCACTCTCTGCGTGTGAGGCAGAGCACAGAACTTGTGCTGCTGCTGAGGGCAGAGTCATTTTTTACA
>CAUYRB010029445.1:0-11043 GCA_963574695.1 Propithecus perrieri | reverse complement strand
CTGCCTCAGCCTCCCGAGTAGCTGGGACTACAGGCATGCGCCACCATGCCCGGCTAATTTTTTCTATATATTTTTAGCTGTCCAATTAATTTCTTTCTATTTTTGGTAGAGACAGGGTCTCGCTCTTGCTCAGGCTGGTCTTGAACTCCCGAGCTCAAACAATCCGCCCTCCTCGGCCTCCCAGAGTGCTAGGATTACAGGCATGAGCCATGGTGCCTGGCCGTCAGATCTGTTTTATAGCACTCCATCTCATGAGCCAAATATGGAGTATACAGTTGCTTTTTTACTAAGCATTTTCAGAGCTGCAGAGATATGACTCGCATATTCCCACACACAATGGAAAGTTATGGCGATACTTGTTATTGAGTCCATTCTTCATTTTCTTATAGATTTTCAAATCTTACCAATTGAGTGTGGTCTGAAATGCTGGATGCATGTAGACTCTGTACTGTGAGTAGAAGAAACTCAACCAAAGTAGCTCAGGAGAAAGGAAACTTCATTGATTCTTAGCCCTGAGCTGTGGAAGGACAGGGGAGTGGCATCCTCAGGGACAAGGGAGCCAGTGTCACAGGGCTGCAGGGACGCTTTCCACTTCTCATCACACATGGTGTGTGGTGGGTAGCCGCATTCTTTGTGTCTGTCCCTGTAGACCAGCTCCACCCGAGGGCAGCTCCCAGACACTGCCTCACCACCAGGGAAGGAGAGGGCCTCTCTTTACTCCCAACTCAGAAACTCCCAGGAGAGGCCTCTGATGGGCCTAGCTAAGATCACATGCCCTCCCTGTGGCCAGGGAGGTGGTGTACTACGATTGGAGGACAGGGACCTCCTCAAGAAAGAGAGGGCTGCTGTCCTGGCCTCCAAAATCGAAGCAGCTACTGAGGGCCAACTTGACCGAATCAGCCATCCTTTCCCCAAGACTCCCCCTCTTGCCTTAAGGCACTTCCCTGCCTGCTCAGTGAGACTGCCCAGAGTTCTGCCCAGCTGGGATGCAACTTGGCCTAGCCAGCAGGTCTCAGACATCCCTTTGTTGAGCCATTTCCCTGGCAGCCCCTTGATCCCTTAGTTAATGTCACGACTGAGGTTCTTGCTGCCAGGAACAGTGGGGAGAATTTCTCACCTGGAGTCTTTACTCCCTCCCTGGTTCATGCACCACCTCATTTTTGTTCGTGCAGTTTTAGAGGGTCCTGGAGGTCGTCACTGGCTGAGAATAGACCTCTCAAACCTTACTTGGCTCTCCGTAGATTTAATGTAGAGAGGGAGACCATTGTCTAATAGCCAGTAACGTGATTCTTGTCAAATTACAGTGTTGCGGGATCGGGCGGATTCTGAGGGCTGCCTCCCGGCAGGTGCCTCCAGATTCTGCCTCTCTCCAGCCCACAGCTGTCGGCGTCTGCCTTAGAGCAGCAGCAAGCACAGGGATTTAGAGAGGGGGGCTGTGGCCTGTTCCGGCTACGGCCCCACCAGCAAGGACCTAGGCCAGCGACTGGGGAGGAGCAGGAGCCACTGTCAGGGAAGCGGGTGATGCGGAGACAGGGGATGGAGAAGGCGCCAAGGCCTGTGTCAAAACTCTTTAGGGGACAGTTAACACTGATAGAGCTTGAGCTAAGAGAAGAGCCTCCAGGACCTAGCCAGTCTCAGGGGCCTGCAGTCTGAGGTGCTCCCAGAACTCGGTCTCTTCCTCTCCCTTGCCATCAGGCTTCCCTGTGGAAGAGGACTTTCCCCCCACCATCCCCAGCAGCCCCAGCCTCCTACCGGAGAGCAC
The DNA here is from genome assembly GCA_963574695.1 of Propithecus perrieri. Classification (NCBI taxonomy): domain Eukaryota; kingdom Metazoa; phylum Chordata; class Mammalia; order Primates; family Indriidae; genus Propithecus; species Propithecus perrieri. The sequence goes on along the minus strand of CAUYRB010029445.1, from coordinate 9,281 downwards.
GGAGCTCTTACTGTCACCCACCTGGAGATGTCTGGGGAGGACAAAGGCCCTTGGCCGGGGTTAGGAGCAGTAGAGGGTGCAAGAGACACCTGCCATACTAGGTTTGTAACTCTAGCAGACAGCCGTGTGGGGTATTGTCGGGCCTGCCCATGCTCCTGTGTCTCTAGGTTATTAGACACGTCTTTGCCGCTGCACACACAGTGGCCCAGACACCCAACATGTAGCCTGCGGTCTCCAGGAAACCACTCGGTTGTTGCACAGTTCTCCAGATCCCTGTTGCCAGCAACTGAGTAAGTATGCTTGGCCAGGTAGGGCCCTATTCTCCCAATGCTGTAAGCATTGTGTGTTTAATGAAATGCCATTCACTGTAAGTCGTCACTTAATTCATGTTGGTTATTTGTCATTTTGTTTTCTCAGAAGGTGGTAAAAGTCCAGTTATGTTCATGCTGGGCTCCTCAAAATATTTTCGTGCTCACACTCAGAGAAATGGGAGCCCTGCCTTCTACCGCTCAGGCGCAGTTGTGCCATTTGCTGCTGCAAGACGATCAGGCCACACAAGTGAACTTTTCCTGAATAGCACAGCCCTGTTCCTAAATGCGGCTTCTAAGGAAGAGAACACTTGGTTTTCTTTCTTCTGAACAATTTCTGTGACAGCTCAGTTAGTGTAAGATCAGTTAACCAGCAGTGCTGCGTGTTCTTGCAGAGCACAGAGGAGAAGGGAGGAGGAGGAGGAAACCACCAGCCTCCTCCCTTCCAAAGCCCTGTGCTCCAGTTCTTTCCCTCCAAGAACAGGCTTTATAAAAACCTCCTTTTGTTCGTACTTTCGACTGTTTCGTGTGACAGCAGTGGCAGGAGAGGCTTATTAGTGGCCAAGTGGACAGCGTAACTGACGTGACTTTCCTTCTGCTTCACTGAGAAAGCGTTGCACGTTCTCTGCTCGGCCTCTGTGCTGGGGGAAGTGTGCATTCGCAAACCAGGGGCGCCTCTCATCCTGGCTCCTTCTCACGTCATGTGGTTAAACATTGGCTTTTGAACCGGCTCCCAGGAACCTGCTGTCCCCGCATTCCACTCCTCCAGGGCGGAGCGGCCAGCGCCCTGCACCGTGCTGTGCTGACGACACCGGGCTGCTTCCTGGAACCGACAGATACGACCGGCTGGCTGTGCGGGAGTTCCAGAACTCCACTGCCGGTTGCAAAACCCTGTGTCATAATTGCACTTAGCATTTTTCTAGTACTGGCTTCCCCAATAAGGACGTTTTGTGAGTTGGGTGCGTGTTTGAGATCTCCTTTTGGTAATTATTTTGGAAAACGTTCAGAGGCCAAAAATAGTGACAAGCTAGGAGGTTCCTTGCTGGCTCCATGTGGTCCCGAGGGCTCTGGCACACAGGGGTTCTGCTGAGAAGCCGAGACTGACCACCACACGGCCAGGGGTCCCGAGACCCCCGCCCGGCACCGTCCCGCTGAGGAGGTGCTGGCGTGGACGGGTAACCGTCTGGGCTGTCAGACCCTGAGTGCCCGTTGTGGGCATATCCGCACCCCTCCGCGCAGCAGGCTTTTGACCTGTAGGGAAAATGGTATTTAAGATCTGGGTTAGTCAAGAGGGTGGAGTGAGCTAAGTTTAGTGGAGGCTAAAAATAGCCCCAGCTGCGGCCTTGGGGCCTGGGACGTCTTCTCCCCCTGGTCCCCCGCGAGCCGCACCCTCAGAGGCTCATGCGTAATTCTGACCAGCCTGCAAATGTCATTTCTAGGATTGGCCCAGCCGGTTACTCATATGTCAGATTCCCATTCTCTTGTGTTGCACGCAGGGGCTGCATTTCCACAGAAAGGTGAGTCACCACCAGGGGCTGTGAAGCCAGGGAGCACGCCGTAAACCGGAAGAAAGAGGTGGGGACGGGGCTTTTACAGCACTCTGGGGTGGCTTTCTTCTCCGTGGGTTAATTTTTATCTTAACAACCAAGATTAGGTTGGATGGCCCTTTGATAAGAAATCTATTTCAGTACAAGCAATTACTTGAACTTCTTTTTTTAAAGCCAAAGGCATTTTTCTGTGGTTCTCAACTTATAAATAAAATATATTAATAGTTGTTTAATGGGCATTTACAACGCTGACCACCTGTGACTGTTTTCAGTGCATTCCCTGAGCACCATTCAGGGAGGTGTGGAAACGCCCCCTTTCTTCTCCTCGGAGGGTAATCGCTGGTATCAGCCCCCACTGAGGCTGTGCTCCTTGCTCTGAACAGATGGTGATTTGCAAACTGAATGCTATTCTGGTGTACTTATTTAGGCAAAAGATCTAAAAATAGACTTGAATAAGCATAACCTGCGAAAATAAGTTGTCAGCTTCTTTTTATCCTGCTGGGTTAAAAACAAAGCTGTCAGCAGTTTCTCACGTTGAGGAATCTGTATGCTTTCTTATTTTAGAGAAAGATTTTCAGGAGGACCAATTACAGTCCCCTTAAATCTTTAAGTGTCAACAAATTACCACCTGTTGTTCTAGAGACTCTCAGATGAGGGGACCCGCTTCCTGCTCACTGCTGGGGAGCAGTTGTTTGCCCCTCTTAGAATCGGGCCTCACCCAGATTCAGCCCTTGTTCAAGGGACTCTGCGCAGCCTTTGCAGCAGGAAACAATGTGCGATGGTCGTCCCCAGCCTTGTCGACGATGTCCTCTGTGAAATGACCCCGCGCGCTAACAGAGTGATGCGCGGCCCAGAGAGAAGCCAGGAACGGAACTGGATCAGTTTCACATGGGAGAGGGGCTCACTGGGATGTGGGACACCAAATGGAGATGGAAATGGCACCTCCCTGGGTGAAGAGAGGTGCGGCGCAGTCCCCAGCACGCCCCACAGTCTCCCTTTGGCGCTCAAATGTCCAGGCCTGAGCAAGCCAGGCTTGCCCTTGGGCTGCCCACCGATGCAGAGCTTGCTGGTTCTCGGCGAGGCTCCGTGCGCTCCGGCGGGAGAAACCGGCCCTGGCCCGTGGAAACAGTGACTGGGTGGCGCTAAACTCCGCGAAGCCGGGTCCTGCAGGTGCACCCCCTGGGAAAGCCTTTCTCAGCCCTACGCGCGACGTCTCCAACTCCAAGCAGCTCTGTCAAACTATTTTCCCCCAAAGCCAGACTGTCACCAACAGGGTTTGGGATTCTGCTGCTTAGAAACGTCTCCACTCAGCTTTGACTGTGTTTGAACCTTCTCGTGCTTTCTGGAAAGAACAGGAACAGCTCCCAGTTCCCACTTCCCAACACACAAGCGCGTGCATGCGCGCACACCACACACACAGTGTGCTGGGGAGAGGGCGCTCCTCCTGGGCTGGGCATGGTGACATGCCTGAGGACAAAAAGGAAGAAAAGAGAGGTGCGCGGGGACTGCGAGGGCCTCAGAGAGCCAGACGGGCCAGCCGGTGTCTAGGGAGCCGCACTGCTGGGGCTCTAAGAACCAGCAGCTCTATCATGTCATCAAGAATCCAAGGCCAAGGGGCTGTGAGGTCAGGCAGCCACCACGGTCGCTGTCACTGTCACTGGGTGACAGGTCAGGCCTGGACAGAGGTGTTGGTGGCTGCTGCCTTTTCAGTCTCGTGGAGAACAGCCCAGCCATCAGAGGGCCTTGTGTTAGCTGGTGAACTATAATCATTTAATTTGACCTGTTTGTAACAGGCGCTGGGGGGATGGGAGGTGGGGGAATGTTTTCATGTATATATATATATGAAATAGGTACACGTATTTCATATGTATACAAATTTTATTTTTGTTTATATATATGAAATACCTGTACCTGTTCTAATTTTTCTACAACTGTATTAGTTTTCTGTGGCTGCTATAACAAATAACCACAAACTTAGTGGCTTCGAACAACACACATCTGACAGTGGTGTGTTCAGAAGCCTATAGCGGTTCTCACTGGACTACAGGACCGTGAGGGCAGGGCCCGGTTTCCGCCCCAGGCTGAGGGAGGATCCCTGCTTTCACCTGTGCAGCTGCCTGGGCAGCTGCGGTCCTCACTGTCCCGGGAAGCGGCAGCAGGAGGCTGAGTCTTCCCGCCTCACTCCCTCCCCTGCAGTTGAGGGCCGTTGGGCCCAGATGAGCAGAGAACGCTCTCCCTGTTGTAAGGTCGCTGGCTAGCAGCCTACATCCTCCCCTCGCACGCCACCCGACACACTCACCGGTTCCAGGGATTAGGCATGAACAGCTTTGGGGGTGGGTGTTCGCTTACCACAACGACATACTTGTACCTTATTTTAATTATCCAAGGACGGCTGGGAAAGCCAGAAAGCTCTGGTCACTTCATACTGATTTTCATTCCAGCTTGGAACATTCATTTCTGTAACCAGAGTTCCTGCAGTTCTCAGCTCTAGCTCTAAATTTAAATTAATTCAATCTCATTCATTCCATATCACGACTTTTCCATTTCTATGCTCTTGATTGATCAGGCAATTTTGTTTTATTTTTCTTTTCCTAGAAGTTTCCGTATTTCCTGAAACCTGGCAATGTTGAAAACACGTGTCTATTGCCTTTGACTAGAGCGGTGATGTAACCGGGCATCAAATACTTGGGCGCACCTTTTTCTTCTCTTGCCGTCTGGGGACTCATTCTACCAGTCTTGCGCATCGCTGGTGAGACTGAGAACGACCGATCCCTCTCGCCAACAATCTGCACAGAATTCTTAATGGTAAGCCTCTGAATTTGTCTCGACAGAGCACTGATGCAGCCGCCCTGGGACCCCCAAGCCCAGCCATATTCCACACTGCTTTTAGGTTGTCCGGTCGCGCCCACAGGCCTGTGCCCTGGAGCCGTGGACTTGGAGTCTCCATCCGCAGCTCCCGCTTCCTTCGCCGCCAAGGAGGGAAAGGACAGGGCAGCCATCTGGGTTTTCGCCCAGAAGTGACTCATCTGTGGTAGAAGGGACCCTCAAAACAAGATGCTACACGCATCCTATTCCGGGGCCACCCGGGGCTCTGACCTTGTTCTCTTTCTTGTTTATTATCTGCAGCAAATCGCTATTTATGCCCAACACGGCGAGCTCGAGTGGTCGGCTCCCAGCCATCCTTCCGCCCAGACAGCTGAGCCGAGACCTGGCAGGTAGGCTGCCCTTGGGAGGGGGCTTCCTCCCTGACTGAGGTCCGAGTCTCTCCTTGCATGGTCTTCCGTGATGGTGGTCGGGGGTGTCCCGCTCCCTGAAATGCATGGGGTACGTTATGGGTTGGCCGGGGGCGGCGGGGGGGTGGTCATAAGGAGCTGCGCATGGATTCCAGGTCTCTACCTGTATGGTGTGAGGTTGATCCACTTTCTCACTCTGAGCACAGCTGGTACTTTATTTTTCTGTTGTTGCTCTTTTATGGGAATTTATCTTGTAAGGTTTGGGGGAAGAAGGTTTTGTCAACTCCCATCTTTCTTGGAGGGCAAACTGTGTTTGAAAGTGGAGCTCATGCTTAAGTTCCCAAGGGCGGAGGCCGGCCATCTGGGAAGGCAGGTAGTGAGCTCCGTGGCAAGCGTCGCCCCGGGACCTGCGGTTCCAGCTCTCCTGCAGTTCCCGGAAAGCCCATCTTTCCAGCCCTCTGTGGGCTTCTGGGGCCTCTAGGCTGTCCGGGAGGTGGGAAGGAGGGAGCTGTAGGGACCGTGGGCAAGTCCCTTGCCAGGGGCACAGGGGACTGCACATAACCAGGGTATTGTGTATGACATTTAGTCTGTCTTTTAAATGGTTTTATTAATCATTTTGGGGGGTTTGATTTTTGTTATGGAATTTTTGAAATGGTATCTCTAAAATTCTGGATTATCTAAATATCTCTGGATTTTTCTCTTTCCACTCCAGAATTAAGCAAAAATTTTTTTTAGAGCTTCAGCCAGTCCTATTAAGAGGCAAAATTTGTCTTTTATAATTTAGTCTTGAGGGCAAGGCATTCAGCCCCGCTCCCCACCCCCGAAATCCTCCCTCAACTGTCATCCTCCCCTACTCCCACTGGGCTCTCTGGAACATCACTGGGGACACCTCATTGGTGACCTGAATGCGCCATCACCAGGGTGGAAGCCACCTCACGGGGCTCTGCGAGGGATGTGTGTGTCTGTTTCTCTGGGTGCCTGAGGTCAGCAGAGCCCCATAGGCAAAGAGGAGCCTGGTGGCATTTCAGTCATTGCTGTGTAACAAACCATCCCAAAATATGATGCTTGAAGCAACACAACTTTTTCAGCAGGGCGGTTCTAACACTCCACTTGGTATCTGCTAAGGCTGCTCCCCTGGCTGTGTTTAGCTTTGGGATCAACCCAGCTGGAATGTCAAAGCTGACCTCCCATCCTCCAGGGTCCCCCCCACCATGGCCTTGATCATTCACAGGTCTAGGCTGGCTTCCTTGTGGCCTGGCTCTAATTGGGAGACAGTGGAAGCTCAAAGCTTCTGAAGGATTGGGCTCAAAAGGCCCAGAAAGCCACTTTTTCCACATTCTGTTGCCCAATGAGGAGAGGAAGGAAACTCTAGGCCTCATGTGCCAGAACAGAGATTGAATGAGATGCTGTATGTATTCCTTGCAAGAAGTGGTCCAAAACCTGGAATAAGTGGTGGTCAGTTGGTGCAAATTGTGATGAATATAGTGGATGACAGAGTTTCCAAGTCCAGCTTCTGTAGTCTGAGCAGTGTTGTTTGTGTGACATGTGGTCAAGTGTTGTCTCACAAGAGGATTGGCCTGTCTCTATTGACCGAGAAATCTCAGCTGCTTCATCAGCAAGCATCCTCATCACTTCCTCCAATTGGTTGCAGTAGACATCTGCTATAATCTATTGACCGGGTTTCATGAAGTGGATAATACCAGTGATGGACCACCAAACAGATACCATTAGCTTTTTTTGGTGAATATTCAGTTTTGGATTGTGTTTTGTCACTTCATCTTTATCCAGCCTGGTGCCCAACTCTTGTCATTGCCAAAAAGAATCCATTTTTCATCACACGTCACAATATGGTACAGAAATGGTTCAGCTTTATGTTGTGACAGCAAAGAAAGGCAAACTTTGAGACTATTTCTCTTCTGTTGCTGTTTAATTCATGCAGAACACATCTGTCCTGCTTCTTTACCTTGCCAATTTTTTTCAAATGGTCCAATACTGTTGGAATAATAACGTCAAATTTTGCTGCTAATTCCCACATAATCAAGTTGAGATGGATTTGCTTCCACTACAGCTTTCAGCTCATCATCATCCACCTTGGTTTCAGGATGCCCAGGTGGATCATTTTTAAGATTAAAATAACCAGAATGAAACTTCTCAAACCATCGACATACTGTGTGCTCATCAGCCACATCATTCCCACTCTGTTGATATTTCGAAATGTCTGCACTGCATTGGTTCCACGACGGAACTCATACTAGAAAATAACATGAATTTTTGACTTATCCATGGTTTCACAAAAATTGCTTTTTAAAAAAACTTGACAAACCCACAGCCAGCATCATACTGAACGGGAAAAAATTGAGAGCATTCCCGCTTAAAACTAGAACCAGACAAAGTTGCCCACTGTCACTTCTATTCAACATAGTGCTGGAAGTCCCAGCCAGAGCAATCAGACAAGAGAAAGAAATCAAGGGCATCCAAGTGGGGGCATAAGAGGTCAAGCTATCTCTCTTTGCTGATGATATGATTTTATATTTAGAAAACCCCAAAGATTCTGCCATGAGACTACTGGAATTGATAAACAAATTCAGCAAAGGCTCAGGTTACAAAATCAATGTACAGCAATCAGTAGCATTCCTATACACCAACAATAGTCAAACTGAGAACCAAATCAAAGACTCAATACCCTTCACAATAGCAACAAAGAAAATAAAATATCTAGGAATATATTTAACTAAGGAGGTCAAAGACCTATACAAAAAACTGCAAAACATCAAGGAAGGAAATATCAGAAGACGTAAACAGGTCAAAAACCATACCATGCTCATGGGTTGGCAGAATCAACATTGTTAAAATGTCTATGCTACCCAAAATGATCCACAGATTCAATGTGATCCCTATTAAAATAACAGTATCATTTTTTGCAGATACAGAAAAAATAATTCTACACTTTGTATGGAATGAGAGAAGACCTGGTATAGCCAAAGCAATCTTAAGCAAAAAGAACAAACTTACCAGACTTCAAGCTATACTACAAGGTTATGGTACCTAAAACAGCTTGGTACTGGTACAAGAACAGAGACATAGACCAGTGGAACAGAACTGAGAACCCAGGTATAAAACCATCCTCATATAGCCATCTGATCTTTGGCAAAGCAGACAAAAATATACACTGGGGAAAAGAATCCTTACTCAATAAATGGTGCTGGGAAAACTGGATAGCCAAATGTAGAAGACTGAAACAGGATCCACACCTTTCACCTCTCACACATATCAACTCACGGTGGAGAACAGACTTAAACCTAAGGCATGAAACTATAAGAATTCTAGAATAAAATGTTGAAAAAGCTCTTCTAGACATTGGCCTAGGGAAAGAATTTATGAAGAAGATCCCAAAGGCAATCACAGCAACAACAAAAATAAATAAATGGGACCTGATCAAATTAAAAATCTTCTGCACAACAAGGAAACTATCACAGGAGCAAACAGACAACCTATAGAATTGGAGAAAATATTCGCATGTTACGCATCTGATAAAGGGCTGATAACTAGAATCTATATAGAACTCAGGAAAATCGGCAAGAAAAAAATCAAACAAGCCTATCAAAAAGTGGGCAAAGGACATGAACAGAAACTTTTCAAAAGAAGACAGAACAATAGCCAACAAACATATGAAAAGATGCTTGACATCTCTAATCATCAGGGAAATGCAAATCAAAACCACAATGAGATATCACTTAACTCTAGTGAGAATGGCCTTTATCAAAAAGTCCCCAAATCCTAGCACTCTGGGAGGCCGAGGCGGGCGGATCGTTTGAGCTCAGGAGTTCGAGACCAGCCTGAGCAAGAGCGAGACCCCGTCTCTACTAAAAAGAGAAAGACATTAATCGGACAACTAAAAATATATAGAAAAAACTAGCCGGGCATGGTGGCGCATGCCTGTAGTCCCAGCTACTCGGGAGGCTGAGGCAGGAGGATCGCTTGAGCCCAGGAGTGTGAGGTTGCTGTGAGCTAGGCTGACGCCACGGCATTCACTCTAGCCCGGGCAACAGAGTTAGACTCTGTTTCAAAAAAAAAAAAAAAAACAAAAAAACAAAGTACCAGTATGGCTCGTGTTTGAAACATCGGCCGGATCTCGTTGGCCCTGTGTGCACGCACCCCTGAGGAGCCTGGGCATACTGTGCAGGAGTCAGACC